>SMDT01001899.1:0-64484 GCA_005392925.1 Aquilaria sinensis
CAAATATTACTGCAAGTAGTTCTTTCTCAGTTGTAGTGTAGTTCATTTATGCACTGTTTAAAGTTCTATTTGCAAAATAAATTACATATGGTTTACCTTCCTTTCTCTGCCCTAAAACAACACCAATGGCATAAACACTAACATCACATATTACCTTAAAAGGCAAGGACCAATCTGGGGGTTGCATGAGTGAAGAAGATGTTAAAAGGCCAATTAACTTATCAAAGAAATTTGGCATTCTTAAGTCCACTAAGATGAAGTATCTTTTGCAAAGAGGTTGCAAAGGGGTCTAGATATTTCACTGAATAATTTAATGAACCTTCGATAAAATCCTGCATGTCCAAAAAAAAAATTGAGCGAATTTCCCTAACTATTTTAGGTGGAGTTAACTGAGAAATGAGCTCTACCTTTGCTTTATCAACTTTGAATCCTTTGAAAGATACAACATGACCAAAAACAATTCCAGAGATGACCATATAATGACATTTTTCCCAATTTAGTACCAATCCTTTTCTTCACTTCTTTTTAAAACCTTTTCCAACTTTTCAAGACAATTATAAAAAGAATTTCCATAAACAGTTAAATTATCCATAAAAACTTCAAGATAGTTTTCAATCATGCCACTAAAAATACTTAGCATACATCTTTGAAATGTTGCTAGGGCATTGCATAGTCCAAAAGACATGTGTCTAAATGCAAAGGTTCCAAAATGACATGTAAATTTGGTCTTTTCTTGGTCCTCAAGAGCTACTGGAATTTGGTAATAACCTGAATAGCCATTAAGAAAGCAGTAAAAGGATGTCCTGCTACTATTTCAAAAATTTGGTCTAAGAAAAGTAATGAAAAATGATCTTGTTTGCTGGCAAGATTCAATTTCCTATAGTCAATGCACATCCTCCAACTTCTTTGCAATAACTTAGGTTGGACTAACCCATTTTGGTCATTTTCTCATTTTTTATCTATAATTATTTTTTGTTTGTGAGTATTTAAATTTTGTTTCAGTGTTAATGAGGTTTTTATTTTTAGTGTTAAGTTTGAAGCTATCTGGGTAATTTGGGTAACAACTGTGCTTAATTGTGAAATTTGGGTCTTAATTGGGCAATTTGCAAAAGTTTGGGCTTCAATTGAGATTTCTATGAAGTTTTGGGCATTATTGAACAAAATTTTGCTTTCTTTGGGCTTAAGTGAAAAAACCTATGAAGTGTTGTGCTTAATTGAATTCATTTTATTATTGTGGGTTAAAACAGAAGTTATGAGCAAAACTAGGGACTAAACCTTTTCAATAAAGGATTTTCTAATATTTTGCCCTAGTTTGATCAAAATTCAGGTATAGGATGTTCTTCCTGGGCTTCAAGGGCATGGGCATCTATAAATATACTTTAGAATCTCGAAATCAAATAACGCCGCCTCCAGCCACCTATCCCAGCTCCGCCGCAACTCCAGCCACCCACAGGCCCAACGCCTCGCGTTCCCCACCGTCCGAGAGCATCTCCTGCTGCTGGCAACGCAAGAATTGGAGGAGGAGAAGGTCGAGACTCGTGAGCATGTTCAGAACCCTGATTATTTGATAGCATGTTAATTGTATAAATCATTGTGTTTGTAATGGATCCAAACTGTTACTATACATCCCTATGCTTTCACAATTTGAACTTGCTGACAGTAACCATGAGTTTGGACAACTTGTTTTATACAGTGTTCAGATGGCAAGGGGAAACGGTAATGGATGTCCCAGTATAATTACTTGCTCTTCTCAAAGAAGATCAAAACGTCTGTGCAAGACCATACCACCACAGCTTCCTGATGATATTATTGCAGACATTTTGAAGAGACTTCCTACAGAATATTTGCATTCAGTTGTGAGGTATGTGTGCAAAACATGGAACGGCGTTCTTCGAGTTCCTTGGTTTATACACTCACAGATCCCTTACTCAGAGAGTCTTCTCATAATCCAGCGGTCTTCCGATCCTCATCGCAATCATATTGAGCTTCTTAAGGTAACAGAAAGCGAATCGGTGTTTGTTGATCTAGATTGTCCCATACCTGGGGAAGTAGTTGCTAGTTGTAGTGGTATAATCTTGATGCGCAGAAAATCTCCTGAGGCTCTCTTTGCTGCAAATCCTGTCACAAAACAATTTGTGGAACTCCCTGAAGCTCCCCCTGGAGTTGCATTTGACATGCAGTGGGCAACCATCGCACGAATTCCAGATAGTGGGGAGTTCAAAGTGGTGTGCCGGGGCAAAGATCAGAGGCAACTGGAATCTACTTGTTTAAGTGACTGGTATGTCCTTACTTTGGGGAGTAAAATGTCATGGAGAAGGCTCAAAACCAGGGAGCCACCGCTCTTCAAAGAGATGATGGGAATGTTATACACGAAAGCAGGTTTGAAATCAGCTTCTTGTGCTGGCAAGTGGTACCTGTCATTTAGAGATGAGAGAACCATGGAGTTTCTCTGGGTCATTGACCTTGTCACCGAAACCACATTTTACATTGAACCTCCGAGAAGGCGACATGCTGAGCTTTACTCACTGATAAGTAGAAATGATCGAGTGTGCTATGTACTGCATGAACCAAAACAATTGATGATCAGGTTCTTGGAATTGAAGGATCCATTTGCAAGTGCATGGGAATGGGTTTGCATAAAGACGATTCAAATTACTGATTTCTTGCCCTTATATATCAGGCTTCCAAGAGCATGGTTGCCCCAGCAACGTGTCTGGATATTTGATTTCGTAGGCGGCTGGCAGTTGTCTTCAGATGATGCGACTTTGGTTGCTTACTTTGAGAGAACAGGGAAGTTTAAATTCATCAAGGAGACGGGACCTAATGCTCGGCCATTTCTTCGTGGCACACATCAGAGTTCGCTCATCTCATTGCCTTGAGCGCTTTTATCATTGGATTGGAGGTAGTTTTGGTGAAAGTTATCTGCATTTTGCACTTCATGGATGTGCCAGCTTATGTGGTATTTATTTCGGGACAATGTTAAAATGGTATGATTATTACTGGACTGGTGACTAGGGATGCTTATTGTTGGATGTATTTGTGCCTTCGCATTTTTTGTATGTGTGAATCTTGTGATGATGTGCTTATTTACAAAATCATAAAACGCATGTTATCGTTATTTTGGGAAGGTAGTGTTATGCATGTGATTTTAATTTAGTGAAATAATTTAGCGCGCTATAATACAAGTCTTTTTTCTCATTTATGTGTCTTTTCTACAAAAAGTCATCACAAATAAAACATTTTATTAGTTACTAAATGCATGATCATATTTGTAAAGGTGAAAGTGGTAGAACACTTTTGACACAATAATTAAATAATTAGTAATGATAACTTTGTCATTATACACCATTTAACACGTGACAAGATTGTGGTAACAAATGCTTATTTTCTTTTTGTGCCCTAAATTCTCATCATATATATTTGCATAACAACTACAGTTTATTTCATCAATAGATTTTTTTTTTTTGTGAGGTGAAAAAAGAGTCACAACTGATATTTGTGACGGCCTTTGGCGAGCCGAAATTTATCACAAATGATAAAAAATCATCCCTTTAAATGCTGAAAAACTGCATAGCTAACAACATTTTTTCTTGTGGTGAATTTATCAGAAGCTAGTTATTGTGTAATGAAATAAGTGAGAAATGAAACTTTATCAATAACCTTAAAAAGACATGTAATGGATAAGCAATGACATAAACCAAGAGCAACAATTCAAAATACAAAACACAGATAATGCATACATCAGGAACTACTGTTGAAAAATACTTCAAGATTTCTAACATACCTCTATTGATACTGAATGCTTAAGACTTTTGGATGCTCTTCAACTCATTGCTTGCCACTACTGGTCTTTGTTCAAAAACACTTAATCAAGCAGCACCCTCCAAAACCTGTCCCTGAATCCTAAAATGTCAATTCTATGAATTTAGTATGATCGTTGAAATGTTCAATATTCAACAAATTGTTAGGCCACATTTTCTTATAGAAAACTTCAAAAGAAGAATCAAACATTGTAACACAATTTTTATAGAACTCTTAACAAATTTGTAACCATTTATCTATAAATACAGCCCCTAATTTCCTGGAGCAAGTTTATCTGAAACTTGAAATACATTTCCTACAACAAGAAATTCAAAAAATGTTGATCAAATTTATATAAATATGTCAAGAGATGAATAGATACAAGTCTTGTCCCCTAGACTTTATACATGTCATATACTTACTAAAACACTAGATGCAAGCAAGATATGAAAAACCATCATACTATCAAATCTAATTGACCATTACTTAATCATTGAAGCAAAACAAAAGAAACCAACTAGACCAGAAAATATATGTAGGGGTGAAAGCAATAGATCTTAACATAAAACCTAACTTTATTTGTCAGATTAGGGTCGGGTCAGTGTTGGAATAAGTGCAATTCAGATTAACTTAAATCCAACCCAATTCATAGGAGCACAAAAGGAACTGATTTGCATTCAACCCGAAATGCTAAACGACCCACTAACTGAACCCAACCCTCTTAAGTACCAGCCCCGTAACCCTAACCTCCCGCAACCCCTTTTGTCCAAATTTCGTCACTCGCGCACACTCGCACACACTCGCACTGCCTTCTTAGACCTCACAACTCACTACTAATCCTCACACACTCGTCATCGTCCTGCCTGAGCCGTCACCCTGCCCTCTCCCTCCATCTTCGGTTTGACCGACCTCAGCCCGCTAGCACTGCCTTGCCACTAAACGGAGTCACCAACGCGCAGCGTAAGTTTCCATTGAGATTTAGGGTAAATTGGAAGGATTATTGTGAAAATGAGAAAAATGCTAGAATTTTATTTATGAAGTTTTAGTGCATATTAGATTGAAATATCAGGAGTAGATAGCCTGTTGTATATATCTTCTTATAGTACAATACCCATTCTCACATTTAATGATGAGTAGGACAGAATTCCTATTCATTCTTCAAATTTTTTCAATAGAATTACAGCTAGGTTTTGTGGAAGCATACCCTGATCCGACAGAAAGCAAAAGTTTGCTAATTTATTGCAAGTTTGAAACTGTATTAGCTCGATGAAAACTTAGCAGTGAATTCGCTGTTAAACATGTTCTGATTGCTCTTTGTCAATCATGTTGGGAAGCCTAACTTGGCCCGTATGTTTTCCCATATCCTATAGATATTGTGAAAATGAGAAAAATGCTATTGCTTGGAAGGAGTGAGTACTATTTATGAAGTTTGTTTGCTCTTGTTTTGTTTGTTCTTGTTATTCTGGTTTAGTTATTTTTTAAGGCTTTTATCATCTAGGATCTGTTCCTTTTTTGGGTAGTTTAACTTGACAGATAACAATCTTGTAAATTCAATTCCATGTGACTCTAGTTAGTAGTGTCAAGCAAGGTTTTGAAAAGCGAAAAACGCACTATAGCGATAAGGGTTCCAAAGCGCAAAGTGCAAAGCGAAAGCGAGGGCTTTAATGAAGTAAGGTGCTCCTTTAGAGATAAATTCTAGGATATGTAATTAGCTAATTAGATACATAAAAATACCAAAATAAGCTACTAAATATGTTTAATATCTATAAAAAGACACAAACACATCCACATAATGTACTAAAGTAGTAATAACAATTTATAGAAAAATAGTAAAACCAAATACTCTAAATCCCAAGTCTCAGAATACTCAAAGATCAATTGTCGTCATCTTGAAAACTAGCAAAGCCATCAAAATCATAATCAGTAGATTTATATCCCTCATCATCTTCCTCTTCAACATCATGAGCATCCTCCACAACTAGAATCCTAGTTGCTTGTATGTGAGAGCTCGAACCAACACCACTCCTTGAGGTATTTAGCCCACTAACTCTAGACCTCATATTAAACCTTTGCTCATGAACTCCAACTGCTCTAGCAACATCACCCCATGTCAAATCATCATCATCATCAAACACAAGTTCATTCTTAGCATATTCTTCCTCAACACTTCCAACCAACCACTCATTACTATCATCTATATCTTTCAAGCTAATTGGATCAATTGAGACACGCATTTTGAATCTTTTAATCAAGGCTCGATTGTACTTGATATAGACCAAGTCATTTAACCGAGCTTGAGCAAGGCTATTCCTTCTCTTGCTATGAATCTACAAAATAATAAAAAAAAAAGTTACTAATTCATGCATAGATTAAACAAATAAAAAATTATAAGGTTTTTCCTACTTGCTCAAAAACACTTCAATTTCTCTCAAATCCTGAAGAACTACAAGTGAGGCTAAGAATCTTTATAGCAAACTTTTGTAAAGCAGGCGTAGAAGCTCCATATGCAGACCACCAATCAGCTGTGTAGAAATTTAATAATAAATAACTATTCAATAATCATTACAAATTACATGAAACTAATTAATTTTTTTAAATAAAGTACCTGGTGCCTTCATTTTTCTATGTCGAATCGCCATAGGAGTTCCAAACAAGCCTTCAGCTTTTTTGTACATACTTAACTCATTGGAAATCTTATCTTGAATACCAAGGTCTGGAACTAATTTTTGTAGGCACTTGTACAACCTAATCATCACCTCTTCATCTTGCTCAATTGATTCACAGTTGTCATAATAAAATTCTGGGTTTAAGAAATACCCAGCTGCATGCAACGGGCGATGAAGTTGACACTCCCACCTTTTGTCAATAATCTAAAAAATCTCCTCATATTTGTCCTCCGCACCATGAAAATGTATAGCAATGATTTCTTTAGCACAATCCATAGCCTCATATATATAGCCCATAGTTGGTTTCCTCTCACCATCAACCAGTCGAAACACCCTAACAATCGGACTTGTCACTCTAAGAATATGCAATATGTTATTCCAAAATGAAGGCATCAAGATAGTTCCACTTGTTTTTTTTCCAACTTGCTCTTTGGCCCATTTGCTACTTGTCCATTCTTGTAAAGTAAACATTTTTCTCAAGTTGGACTTCTGAACATGAAGACTTTGAAGAGTCAAAAAAGAAGTAGCAAATCTAGTCTTAGCTGGGCGAATCAAATTCCTCTGATTTGTAAATTTCCTCATCAAATTCACCAATCCAACATGATTATAAATGTACCCACAAACCTCAACAGCTCGCTTAATTGTCTTTGCAATATTCGGAATCTTTCCTATATCTTCTAACATCAAATCAACACAATGGGCAGCACATGGGGTCCAATAAATATGTGGATATTTTTCTTCCAATAGTGTTCCTGTATTGCACAAAAATCATAATTACTGTTTGAAATAAGGAATAGAAACTTAGATAGTAGCATTAATAAAAAATAAGTAATTACCAAAAATATTACAATAAAATAATTTACCTGCTAATTTGTAGCTTGAGTCATTGTCTATAATAACTTGGACAATATTTGATGGTCCAACTTTCTCAATTATACTTGAAAGCAGCTCAAATTTCTTTTCTCCTGTTTGTGAGTAGGCAGATGCATCCACAAACTCCAAAAACATACTGCCTTTAGCACAATTCACAAGAAAATTGATAATGGACTGATGATTTCTATCTGCCCATCCATCAAACATAATGGAGCAACCCGTTTTTGCCCATTCCTCCTTATGATTTTTCAGGGTGGCATTCGTGTTGGCAACCTCCTTCTTCAAGAAAGGAACTCTAACTTCATAATAGCTAGGTGGTTTCATGCCAATGTCATATCTCCCAATAGAACCAACTGCAACTTTGAAGCTATCAAGATTCACAGCATTAAATGGAATTGCTGCCTCATACATCCATCTTGCTATATCAGCACAAGCCTTTTTCCCTCAATTCTTTTTTGAAAGCATTATTGATTGTTGTTTGCTTCTCTCCTTTTGCCTTGTCAGCTTCTTTTGAAGTCTTAAAGAAAGAGTGGATGGAGCCTCCACTAGATGAATTATGCCTTGATCTCTTACTAACACTAATTTCACTCCCTTCTTTGTCACTCACATTAGCAACCCTTTTCCCTCGTGGATCAACTAACTCAACTTCATTCTCTTCCTCCTTATTCATGTCAACTTCATCTAGATCAGGGAGCATACTAATTTGATCTTTCAATGTTTTTTTCTTCATCATATATTGTACAACATCATCTTTTACATGCTCTGGAACCTTCAAGCAAGCAGTCACATTCCTAAACCTACCAACTAAATGTTGCTTCAATCTAGAAATACCTCATTTCACTTCCTTACCACAATAGTTGCACGTAAAAATGGTTTTATTCTTTGGGTCTTTACAGTAACCATGGTTCCAACCAATATCTTTTTGAGGATTTTGAGGTCCCGATTCTCCCGAATCTGAAGCCATTTATAAAACCTAAACAAGTTACGAATAACAAGTGATAAATAAAAAAAATAGAGTCCACCAAAAAAATTTCTGGTTAATAAAAAAGAATAAATAAAAAAACAGAGCAAAATATTGACTACGGGTACGGGGAAAACTACAAAGAATATAAAAGCATGAACAAGTTATGAATCCACATGGAATAAGACAAGCTCAAGAATATAAAAAGATTAAATAATCATGTTAAAAAAGACAAAAACAAAGTCCACCCAAAGCAAAAAGAAACGAAAAGACAATTGTCTTAGTTAGGGTCTTAGAAAAAGTAATATTGAAAGTCCGAAACTAGAGAAGAAAGCGACAAAAAGAGCAAAGAATACCTTTTGTTTGTACTTCTGACAAAAAGTCTCTCTGCTTGCCAACTGTGTTTTGTGCTCTTCATTTTTATTCTACTCTTCTTCTTTGTACTCCTCGGTCCACAATTGTCTGCTTGTCTTCGTTTTTTTTGAGTCTCTTCGTTTCCTCTCTTTTTTATTTTTGCTGCTCTTCGTTTCATCTCTTTTTTATTTCTCTCTCCTCCTCTTTAATTCTTTCAACTCACGTATGTTTCAATTCAACCCTAATTTTTTTATTTTTTCAACCCGCCACCGTTTTCTTTAAGTGTAAGTTTAGATAAAATTATTTTATCTTTTTTTTTTCAAAAAAAAAATTGCAACTTAACTAAAGCGACACTTTGCGCCATGGACAAAGCGTGCGCTTCGGGCGCTTAAAGCGCCCTTTTTAAAAGGGGCATCTCTTTCATCGCGAAAAGCGCCGGAGTCCTATCGCTATGCGCTGTTAGCGCGCTAAAGCGCGCTTTTAATAAACTTACTGTCAAGGTGTTCAATTCGTAGCATTGCAATACAATAGATATCGATTCCCATGATTTTCACTTACTCAATGTGAAAGGCTGCCTTCGTAGTGTAGCCTGGGTTGTGAGGGCACTGCCATCCCACGCCACCGGCCCCACATTGAAGGCATCCCCATCCCTTCACCCTTGACAAACCCTCAGATCTAATACGTAGATATTCTGAGCAGCAAAAAAAATATATATGAAAGGTTGAATTGTCCAGATTTTATTATATCCTTTACCATTGCCAATGACAAAGTTATGTGCTCAAGTTCTTTTTGGTTTTTTCAGATGGCAAGTAATGTTGGTGGTTTTGATGTTGGCGGTGATGGAATAAGCATGGAGGATAAACATTTGGAGCAAACACCAGCTTCTACTGCTGAAGTCGTTGGCAATAATGATGCTATTTGTTAGCCAAACACCAAGAAGATGAAGACAAGTGGGAGTGTGGTGGGAGGAGAGCTAACTATTGTGCTGACTTCGTGTTTGTTGAAGGTAGCAACCAAAAGAAATGTAAGTGCATCCATTGTAGTTTTGTTTATGGTTGTGAGGCTAAGAAGCATGCCACCACTAATCTGAGAAATCACATTGAGTATAAGTGCAAGGGAATAGTTTGTACAAATCAAGTTACTATTAACTTAGCAAAGGGAATTGGTGGGGACCCTATTTTGAGTAATTGGAGGTTTGATTTGGGCGCTTGTAGGAAGGCCTTAGCTTATCTGGTTATTATGGGTGAACTTTCTTTGCAATTTGTTCAGCAGCTGTTGGGACTATTGGCTACTGTTGTCTGTTGGCTATTGCTGAAGTTTCTTCCACTGGAAATTCCTCTTTTCTTCATTTTATGGCACTATTTACTTCATTTTATGGCACGGTTGGGTGTTGGCTGCATCTTGCGCCAGCCTTGTTAAATTATCTTTCATCCCTGCTTGGATGCTCCATGTTTAAAAGCATGTTTTATGAACGTATTTTAACTGTCCGGTTTACAGAATGTGTTTTGTATGTTTTCTGTAGAATGTTTTATATTCAGGTTGGGGAAAATAGATAGGACCTGAAACCTGACCCGACATGTATCGGTTTAGGGGCTGTTTGGGTTGACACCGCAATTTGGGTCGGTTTGTGTCAGCATTTAGGAGACATGAATGCATCCAGTTATTTTGGGTTTGGCCTTGAACTAGACCCTGAACCCGAAACTTTCACCCCGAAATATATGCAATCCATCTATGAGCTATCGACCTTATTCAAGATCGCAGAACTTTCAAGTGTAGCAAAAAACATTAAATATTATTGAATTTGGATTCTATAAGGTAGAGTAAAGTAAGGAAAAGGAAGTTACCGTGTGTTAACAATCAATTTTGACCTTCATTTAGGCTAGATTAGGCAAAAATTTGTTAGCTAGTGTCTAGGGTGCATTTTGGTCATTTTTTATCTATAATTATTGTTTGTTTGTGAGTGTTTAAATTTTGTTTAGGTGTTAATGAGGTTTTTATTTTTAGTGTTAAGTTTGAAGCTATCTGGGTAATTTGGGTAACAATTGTGCTTAATTGTGAAGTTTGGGTCTTAATTGGGAAATTTGCAAAAATTTGGGATTTAATTGAGATTTCTATGAAGTTTTGGGCATTATTGAACAAAATTTTCTTTCTTTGGGCTTAATAGAAAAATCCTACGAAGTATTGTGCTTAATTGAATTCGTTTTATTATTGTGGGTTAAAACAGAAGTTAGGAGCAAAACTAGGGACTAAACCTTTTCAATAAAGGATTTTCTAAGATTTTGTCCCAGTTTGATCAAGATTCTGGTATAGGATGTTTTTCTTGGGCTTCAAGGGCATAGGCATCTATAAATATGCTTTAGAATCTCGAAATTAGGGGCTGAAGGTCGAAAATTAGAGCTGAATTTCGACACACTAGGCATCTAGCTAAAAATCGCAAAACAACAGCTTTTTCCCCAGAGTTTTCGCTACCCTGGCTCCCAAACCCTAAAATATCCCTTGTGCCGCCCTGCGACCCAACACACTACCGCCGCCTCCAGCCACCTATTCCACATCTAGTAATTAATGCAGCAGGCAAACAAAAACAACTAAATAACAACTGAGTTCAGATTTAGTGGCTTCCCAATGGTAAAATTTGCCTCTATAAGCTCCAAAAATACATTTAAATTTCCCTTATTTTTTCCCTCGTGTAGAGTTTTAGTGCTGGAAAAGAAGAATTTAAGTTAACTATCTTTTCAAAAAATTTCTTAATTATATTAGTTAGGAAAATTTCTTAATTATATTAGTCAGGTAAAATAATAATCAATTTTAATTAAATCTTAAATAATACTTTTAATTATAGAATTTTTTAAAACTGACATTAAACATACATGTTAGAAAAAAAATTATATATACATGTTAGAATAATTGATCAACTCATAAGTTTAAAAAATAAATTAGCTATGAAATTTTTTTGTAAAATGTATATATTTCTTATAGGATAAAACTTATATAACCTTTTTATCTCTCTCTGCCCCCTATAATACTTTTAGCAAGTGTTTTTTAATAATTTTGAGTAATGAAAGTAGCACTCAGATTCAGCAACTTTTTCTTTTTCTAACATTCTCCATAAATATATTTGATTTTTTTGACTAAGATTAAAAAATTCTAACATGAAATAATTAGTTTTATCATCTTAATAAAAAATTAATTATCTTATATCTTTGAAATATTTGAGAATGTAAGACGATGACTCTCTATTTCCTTCTTACTTGTTCTATGTCCACACCCTCATCCTAAATCCTGGCTCCGCCCCTAATCAAGTGCATATGTTAAAACACATAATTTGTCCTGCAATTTTAAAATTACATGTGTTTTCCATAAAAAAAATTACATGCATTTAATTTTTCCAACAATTAATAAATAAAAAGTACAAAATGCTCACTAAGCCATTAGTGACCATCGTCAGATTCACTTTCCACTTCTTCATCACTTGAGGACAAGCAAACCCCACCATCCTCTTCATCCATATTATGGACAATTAGGTCGGCTGTGTTAACTAGTTCACCATAACATGTGAAGTCGACGAGTATGTTCAATTGATCAAGAGCTAGACCATCATCTATAATCATTGGGTTATGCATCTCTGTTTCTTGATAAGATTCATCTCTTTCATCAAGGCCACAAGTTTCTTTAGAAGCTTGAAGTTGTTTTGAAGTTTTTTTGTTGTGCAAACTTGTCCCATGATCGATAAATGAATGTGGCTTTGTTTTCACAACTGCCCAATGGTGACATAATCTAGAATTTGGATACGGGCAATAATAAACTTGTTGTGCTTGGGTCGCATAAATAAATGGTTCAGAAGGTGAAAGTCTGGACTTCCACTTCACATCCACAACTCCACTTGATTCATGTGATCGAACTCCGAGTGTTGGGCCAAACCACGTGCACTTGAATAAAGTGATTAAATCAAGACCATCCTCATGATATTCGACTCTAATTATGTCATCAATTAACCCATAAAAGTCATATCCATTGAATCCCCATGCTTCACCTTTAACACACACACACACACACACACACCATAATTATGTGTAGATTTATCAACACCATATTGGTATATGTGAAACCAAAATCCATTGACAACACAAGCATTATAAGTAGTGGCAATGTGTAATGGCCCTCGTGATAAGTCATATGGTCGAGGACCCACAGTTCTTTTATGATGGGAAGCCTGCATCAAAGAAGAATTCCCAATGTTGTCTATATTAGGCATTATCATTCAACCTATAATATATAATATGAATTTAAAACACTTTAACATACATGATGTGCAAACCAATTTGCAAGGTTTTCATCACTAAACTTCTACAATTGGGCATCCCTGTATGTTGGGAATTTCTTTCTTGTCACATTATTAAAGTGGCTGTATAAGACAAAACTATAGAAGTTATAAACAAAACTTCTATATAAAAATCATAAGAAGATTCACCTAATTAGAACCTGTGGATCAATCCTTAATATTTAACCAATATACATACCTCACAAATGGGTCAATCTCCTGGCAATTGCGGAGGATATATTGTAATGCCCGCAAATTCCTAAGTGATTTAAGCCTCGGGCTATGAAGAGAATTTTTTTCCCAATTTGGGAATTGAGCTCACTAAGCTCAGGAGACACTAAATTAAGTGGGACTGGGGAGTATGATGAGTGTTGGACACTCTCAAAATTTAATCTTGGCTTAGGCCAAGCAAAATGATGAAAATATAAGGTGAGGGACTCAATTGGACAATGGGCACTTTTGGTGGTTGGACTCAATTGCCCAAATACAAGGAATTGAGGGACTAAGGGGGGGATTAGCCAATTTTAAAGGCATTGGATGCCATGGCTGCCACCTCCCTCCATTTCCCATTATTTTATTCCACCTCCCATCCAACTCATCACTTAGGATTCCTTCCTCCACCTACTTGCCCCCCACTTTTGACAAATTCACCCAACTTTCACCAAAGTCTTCCAATTTGTCTCCCACTTTGTCTCCCATTCACCCCATGTGAATCACATGATTTCCCTCACTCTCTCCTCTATATGGACGACCATTACATGCCCAAAAACACTCTAATTACTTCATTTAACTCTTCTCCATCTCTCTCTACAATCTCTCACTAAAACTCTTTCATTTTCTCTCTAAAATTTTGCCTTAAACTCTAAAACACTCTTCCAAACTTCTTCTTCCTTCTAAATTCGTCCAAGAATCATTCTTGAGCATTCTTGAGATTTTACCAAGTGTTCTTGGTGTCTACAAACTCTTAAGAACACCTCGAACAAGAATCAAGAAGCAGATCAAAGAAAGGAGACATTTTTTGAAGTCATCAACTGGAAAAAGTTTCGGCCAAGTCTTGTTCTTGGCATTCTTATGTTTTGAAATTTGTGTTCTTGATACCATAATTTTCTAATGCCTTCCAAGGCAAGGAAATCAAGTGGTGGATTCAAGAAAAGACGAGCGGGAGCTCTAAGGAAATCAAGCCGAAGGATTCGGCCATACCTCCTTTGGTTGAGGTATTGTGTGTTCTACCAAGTGTTCTTGGTATTTCCTATGTTTCCAAGTTATGTCAAGCAAGAATATGGCTTGCTAACTTTCTAACCTTGTAGGATCTTAAGCTAGAACACAAGTTCTAGTTACAACAAGCAAGGAAAAACAAAGAGCCAAGCTTCTAAAGCTTTCGGGCAACAAAAGTTGCTAACGGTTTTGGTAAGGATTCTTATACTCTTTGAGTATTCGGGCCCTTGGGTGATGTATATTGGATGCCATGTGATCCTAAGAAGGCTATAAAGGGCTATGTTTTGTTGCTTAGGCAAGTCCATGCTAGCTAGCTCCGTGCAAGTATTACGGCTAGGAATTGAGTAGGCCAACTCAATTCCCAAGCATGAAGAGCTCCGATTAAAAAAAAAATGGATTAATAAAATGGTTAACCTAAGAAATAAGAAATATGGATCATGCTTGCTTTGCCTTTCAAGGGGATAAGGTGTTAAGTGGTGTGTGTGTTGTATGCTTCTATGTTTGGTTGTGCATGCTAACCCCCGAATATTATTATTATTGTTATC
This sequence comes from Aquilaria sinensis, assembly GCA_005392925.1. Classification (NCBI taxonomy): domain Eukaryota; kingdom Viridiplantae; phylum Streptophyta; class Magnoliopsida; order Malvales; family Thymelaeaceae; genus Aquilaria; species Aquilaria sinensis. Next base: position 14,734 of record SMDT01001899.1, read on the forward strand.
TACATGTACCTGTATCTTCTTTGTCTTAGTGTTTTCTTTGCAGGAGCATGGAATATTTATTGCCATGTTATTCTTGGCTATGTTACGCTTTGGAAGCCATATGTTAGGCTCTGGGAGCCATCCAGAATCCTTACTGAGTTTTACTCACCCGCCCTTTCTACTTCATGTAGAAAAAGGAGTACTTGAAAGGCACTAAGGTCAAAAATATTTTATACTCTTTCTGTGGTAAAGGTATTATGCATATGTGTGGTATTTGCTCAATATTCTAAGTATTCTAAGTGTTATTGGTTGCTTGTGTAACAAGCTAATAAGTGTGGACTTTATGTGCAGGGCTTGGAGTCTAGATTGTGGGAACAATGTCTCTAAGGTGGAAATGTGTTCTATATGTGATTTGCCATGTATAATCATGTGCTATGTATTTTGGTTTGTCTTAAAAAAAACAAAATTTGTGTTTTTAAGTGTTTATGGACCCTTTATGGTACTTAAGTAAAATGGCATGCTAAATTTAGTTCTAAGTATATTCAGCCATGTAGTATGTCTATGGTATATATATGAACTCTTGGACATTCTGGTTGATAGTAATCTTTGGGCCGAAGTAAAAAGTTGATAGATTTGCATGATTATGTTTCCTAAAAACATGTTGAAATATGGAATCATGAATGTCTCGGCCTTATATGTATGTTTAAAGATGAAAATTAAGTAATCATGAACTAGAAAGGAAATGCATGCCTATAACGAGCTAAAATGGTAACCAATGAAATTAAAGACATGTATGTGTTTATGTGCAATAGTGGGTTACCAAGACAGATATGAGTAGGCAAGAAGTATGCATCATAAACAAGTTTCTTTTTCAAAACTTGAATATGGTGTTTTGGTTGCCATGCATGTACTTAGCCATGTTGGATAACGAGCTTGAAATGAACACGCAAGTTCCACATAAGTACTAGCTTGTTTCCGAGAGCACAATATAAACCTTTAAATAAATTCTTAATGAGCTAGTACTAGTAATGTCCTGGGAACATGCTCATATGATTTAGAAATGAATAAGTGTCTCTTCTATGAAATTCTACTGCATGATTAAGTAATTGGGCCCAAAATGGGCTAGGGGCTAAGTTGGGCATGACATATATTGGTGCACTTGGCATAATTCATCCTAGTCCAACAATCGTTGTTTAACCCTTTGTCTTAGGATGTTCCAACACTGTTGTGCAAATATTAGTAGTTGATCTATATCATTTTCTTCTGCAACATTTCCAACATTGTTTCGAGGTTCATGATTAATTTTTTATGGAACATTTGCTTCGAAGTAATGTGAGCAAAATGTTGACAGCTCCTTGATACATTATGCTTCAACAATCGAGCCTCCTATAGCAGCTTTGTTTTGAGCCATGTACTTCAATGTTCTCATTAACCTATGTGATTTTCCACCAAATACAAAAATTCAACTAAACAAGCACAAACCCAATTGTTATTCCATGAAATTTTTTTGATAAAAACATACCTTTTGAATGGGTACATCCATCGATATTGCACTGCACCACAAAGTTTTGCTTCATGTGGGAGGTGGACTGGCAAGTGCTCCATTGAGTCAAAAAATGAAGGGGGGAAGATTTTCTCCAACTTACAAATAATAACTACAATGTTCTGCTCAAGTTTTTATATATCTTTGACTCGAACCACATTTGTGCATAATTGTCTGAAAAATGAACAAAATTCAGATATTGGCTCCCATATAACTAGATGAATATATCCACACATCGCAATTGGAAGAAATCTTTAAAGAAAGACATTGCAATCATGACTCTTTAAGGCATAAAAGCTGAAATTGGACATGTTCACATTATGAGATAAGTTTGATGAATAACCGTCATAAAGCTGGGGAATTATCTTCCTTGAAACGTCATAATAAAAAAGGGACATGTCCTCGGTAACATCCAAGATCGGTGAATTTGGCATTGCTTCTTGGGGCAACCAAGCATTTTTAACTTGGAGATGAGCCTCATGTTCGGCCACCCAGCTTGGCTCTAGAGTTTCTCCTGGACACTCATGCCGAAGTTCATTAATAGTGTTAGTCCTCAACTAATCTTCTATTAATCAGAAAATGTTTAAAAGGCCAAAAGAAATAGAAAAGTTGGGGGCTGAACCTGGGAGACGAACTTCGGTGTGAGAAGGAACCTCTTCAACATTAAAGACTTCCAAAACTTCATTAGAAAGCCCCATGACTTCCTTGTTCCTTTTCTTGTCCTTCTTCTTCTTCCTTGAGCTCTACGAAGTAATGGTAGCATCCACGATTTTGACACCAAAACTGCAGTTGCTTTTCGAGGGCTTTAAGGACTCCTTTATCTAGCTCCTTGGCATCCAGAGTCTACACCTCGATCACTTCCTCTTTGGTCACCTTGAGAACTGAGGTAGACTCCACAGCCAAAATAGGTTCCACCCGAAGCCTTCTTTGGCTTAGACCTATTGATTCTCTTTTTCTTCACCTTTCATTTAGAAGGCTTCTTCCTCTCCTCCTTGATCTTTTATGCCTTAGGCAAAAAGGCCTTCTTGTAAAAATCAGTGAAAAAATCATCACCAATACCTGCAGGAAAAAAAATATCAGTTTAACCACTTTGGAAAAGAAAAGCAATGAAAGAAGCTTAAAAGAAATGAAAGCCGAATAGCTAAGGTCCCGCAGAAGTACCTGGACCAATAGTTGCTTCTTTTTGCACCAAGCAGAGAAGCCAAATTTGGGTCTGACAGGTGAACCTTTGAGACCCCGAGCTCTCGAAGGACCTCCTTGGTCAGTAAGTCCCACTTAATGGGAAAAGGATATGGCTCTAACTCTTATTTAGGTGGACCTTTGTCTAACACGGCCATGATTTTTATGCCAAACTCATGAAAGTGCTCATTCAGCTTTTTTTCAAAAAGGACCAAAGCATCCTCGACATGCATGCCCAAGGGTCCAGCCATCCATTTGCCCGATATCCCCCATGACTTAGGCACCGACATGAAAAAAATTTCCTTTTCTAGTCACGCCACCCATTCTTAATACCTAAATAGAATGTTTACTTCTTACTCCCAGTACCTCGGGGGAGAATGAAATAAAATGATCCCTTTGGTTGAGCCTGAGGCTTATAATACTACATAAAGATTAGAAAATAGGACTCCACCTAGAAAATCTTGCACATGCAAAGGTAAGTGTTGAAATGGGCAAATGCATTTAGTGGAAGTTGGTTGACCGCTATCCAGAGAAACTCATAGAAGTCTTTGGGAATGGGATGGGGGGACATTGGAGGTTAACCTTCCATTGGGTTTCAAAGATTGTAATTTTTCCTAGATGATCTTGATAGTTCATTTCCTCTTTCTTTGGTAATCGGACCTCTACGTGGGAAGGTTGAAAGTACTTTTTTGCCATTTCTTTATAATTTTTGTAGTAGTGTAGCTTGGATGAGAATATAGGGATTTCCAATTTCCTTTTGTCTTAGCAACTATTTCATTCATTAGTAGGGTACTTTGGCTTAAGGAAGAAATAAGAAAGAGAACAAAGACTCACCTAGCTTATGGACCTTACTGAACAAAGACGTCGAAGCTGTTGGGCTATTCTAAAGACAATCGCACAAAGAGAGTTGCCATAAAAAAACTCGCTAGAGAAGGAAAGGAAATGAAAAAAGATTGAGATCAAAAGAAAGCAAAGAAGAGTAAAATGAAGAAGTGAGAAGCTTTATGAGGGAGGGGGTATATATACAACTGAAGTGGGAAGCTCTAGAGGCACATTAAAGGTGACAACTTCAATGAGTAAAATGCCCCTCTGAGCCGAAGAAACACATCTGACAAGGCAGTACCAATCACGGTCAGACACATGCGCCTCAAAAACCTGAATCAAGGTCATAATCACACCATGAGAACTTGACAAATGACAGCCAGAGCAACATCATTTCGGAAAATAAAAAGACATAACGGGGCACCTTGGGGAAAACCAAATGTCAAACAGCCTTGGTAGGTTAACAAGACATAATAGTCACTCTGAAGGAACACAAATGTCATGAATGTAGGCAAAAGGAATCCAACATTGTAGTCTAAGAAGAGCATTCAACATACAAAAGCCAAAGTCCTACAGCGCTGATGGCCAATGTCCTAGCCTGTCATCGGCCCCAGAGAGAGACATGTGATGGCCAAAAAACACTAGCCTTTACAAACCCACCACCAGGGTAATGCTGACTTGACCCTTAAGGAGGACCTATCATAGGCCAAAAGGGTACGTCAGCCAAATACACTATAGTTCGGCTAGACAGTAGTAGTAAACCTTGAGGAGTACTGATCACTGAAGTACACACCACCAACCAATTTAAGCCTTTCGGGCTATAAGAGTACATCAATCCACTAGAGCTAAAGAGCCCTTAGGAGCTTTAATAGGATTGTTATCACTGTACTATAGAAGGCATGCAAAGCGCCCCTCCTGCTGGCTGCAATGGTTAGTTGAGAAAACAGGCCTTCAACTCCAAATCTGGCCAGACACGTGGTCGGCCAATTTAAGGTATTGCCAGGAGAGTCCTGCACCCCAGACTTCATATAAAAAAGGGAACTCCACATATCAGAGGTAAGCCACTCATTCTTGCTCTTCACCATTTCCCCTATCATATCTCATGCCCAACTTGAGCATTAGAGGATCCCTTCCCGGAAACACTTTGGGTATCCCTTTTTTAGTCTTTTTCTGTTTACCTTTTAGGCCTTTACTGCTAGAAGTGAGTAACCTGGAAAGCCTACCATGTCGACCTCAGACAATGGTGAATGCTCAAGACATTAGATTGCTTGTTATGTAAGTTAGTACTAACTAAAGCATTATATTTTTAACTTTCAAAGTTAAGTATACATATGGAAAGTATGGCTTACCACTTGAATCTAACTTGCTGGAGTGGAAAGCTAAGGATGGATCTTAGTAGATATTATTTTCTTAATTATATGTATGGTATTTTTCATGCTAAGTGTTGCCTTTACTAGTGTCAATTGGTGGGTATAACGTCTGAGTTACATTTGGGTGTATATAAGGTTAAGATGTATGCACATAATTAATACTTGATGTTAAAGCAACTATTGTTTTTACGCCTTGGCTTATTCTAATTTAAGTTTTATTAATTGGCATGCCATGATGTTCTCTATCATTTTATTTACTTTTATTTGCATAGCCAAGACAATGCATGGATATTTTTTGTGCAGTATAGGCTAAGAAACTAATTTCAAATAAAGATTTAAAATAATTCACGAGTAATAACTAGTTAATTATAACCTAAGTGAGATCATAGTTCCCTAAGAGCTTAGCAGTGGTAGTAAATTCAGGACCTTGGGACCCTATTTCGCCACATCTACCCTTTAGTACATCAAATTACACTTGCCTGCATTAATCGGATATCCTTAAAAAATTGTAAATAAACTTTCCATAAACCTGACAAGAAATATGCAAACTTTTAAAGTAAAACTTCATGATAAGAATTTGCAAATAAATATCATGTATGCATGCTAACTATATCATATAGGGAAATCGCAATACCCCATCCAAAGTTGCATCAACAAATATTGCATTCCATTGTATCATTTCTATCGTGCTCTATGTAAATTATAGCAGCATATCCTCTTATTTCCTATAGATAAAGTTTCTCAATATTACATGCACATTGGGGAATGTCCTAGGGGGAAAATACTGGGTCAATGCCATTAAAATTCATATAGCACAATAAAAAATGCTACTATTCGATTGTGGTACTGCTAATGCAACTTTGAATTATCCAATTCAGACAATATGTGATTATATGAATATCAATATATAAATTGACTTGATACAATTTGTAGATCAATAATACGCATCAGATAAATGTTATCTTTGTCATTAATGTAATCACTAGTGAGTATTTATGGCTTGAATGTACGCATATACAATGACATGCTTTTTTCAAAATAAATTATAATATCAAAGAATTTAACAAAAATAAATTTAAAAATATGTAAACTTCCACCTTGTCTCATATCACCAAGGAACTAGCTATAAACACTACAACAACACTTGAAAATGAAACAATAGTTGAATGATATACTGATATTTTACTAGTTTCCTATATATTTTTCATTGATGTTTACGTGTGTTTTGATGTGTTTTTGGTAGATTTTGGTGCTTAGTTGGTTCATATTTCATTTTCAAGTCATATTTTAGCTCTATTTGGAGTAGGAAGTATTTTCTTTAGGTTTTGGAGCTGAATTGCAAGTTTTGGCAAAAAATTGGATCAAACACAGCCTTCGACTCTCCCATGTTAGCCCAAACACGCCTGTGTTCCTTCATAAACATGCCCGTGTTCCTTCTCGCACTGGTGTTCCTTGTCACGCCATGTTTTCATCTCTGTCATTAAAGTATGTAACTTTTTCATTTCAAAGGTTGAACATAGCCCTGAACACAGTCGTGCCATAAATTGTATTTGCTTGCTGTTAGGGTTTTATCGAGTTAATTCAACAAAAAATAGAAGAGAGGAGAAAAGGAGGCAAAAATACACAGAAAGAAAGTTGAAATTCCACAAGAGAAGGCTATCGGAGGCAATTCTAATGATCAACATCAATTAATGCACATCAGATCAAGAATTTCTTGGAGGATAGATGATTCAAAGATGAAGACTTATTTTTCTAGTTTTTCTTTGTTTTTGTTGTGCTTATTTATTGGCATTATGAACTAAATTGTCTACTCATACTTAGAGTAGATGAATCCTTTGATGATATTGTGATTGTTATTACTTTTAGTTTAATATGATTATGATTTTATTGTAATATATCAAATGTGCTTTTTTACGTTGATTAATTGTAACTAGCTTATTAATTCAATGTGGGATGATGAAGATATGCAATTAGTATTCGGCATGTTTGTTGTGGATCACCATTGGGTAAAAGAGATATTATCACTGTCGGGAATAATAGGTGTGATATAATACCCAGGACTAAAGTGAAACCTAATAGTTGGGTTGTAGGACTATTAATGCATTATTAGGAAGCGTCATTGGACTAGCCACCCTATTGTTGACTTAAGAATAGGGGTTAGAGAATGAAAATAATAGAGAGCTAATCTAAATTAGGTAAAACTCCATGGTCCAAGTTAATCATATGCCTGTTCAACCAAAGTAAGAAAAACACAATAAATTTCTAGGGGGATTCGATTCTAAGTATGATGTATCTTATTGTTAATTATTTGATTATTTTTTGCTACCGATAGTTAGTTAGTTATTTGTTTTACTGCTTTAGTTAGTTTGGTTCAGTTAGTAGTTAATTAGCTAAACAAAACTTCTTAATTGTCGGGTAGATAATATAGAAAGGTTGAGTATGGTACACAGCTTCGTTCTTTGGGAAAAACAATCATGATACTTACCATTTCTATAGTTGTGATGATAGGTGTGCTTGTCTGTGAGTTCACATATCTATAATTATAAAGAGATTTGACATATCCACAATGTTCATTAATGTAGTGCGAAGATTTTTTTGTGAACTAAAAAACATGCATTGAACACCATTGTGCACTTGAAATATAAGGAAGAGGCATAGAGGAGGGAAGAAATTGGAGAAGGGAAAGAGGAAAGTTAGGCTGTCTATCCGCAAAAAATTATGGCAAAGTCCTAGCAAACAAAAAATTATCACTCAAAAACTACAATGATATTGTGACTATTTTTTAGTGAGACATAAAATAATTGAGGAATAATGTTAGTTTTTCCCACCATTTTTTTTGAAGTTTCTATTAGAGTATAATGCGACGATTAAAATCGTTGCAAACTATATCATCACAAAATTAATAGAATATGATGCCATTGACTTGTCAATAACCTCTTTTCGATAATTATATGATGATTTCGTTTTGCAACTTTAAGAATCATCACAGCCAAGTGTCACAAATGCCTTATTTTCTTGTAGTGTCTCTCTCTGGTTTGTCTCATTCCTTGCTCCTGATTTTGAACTTCTACCATTCCTTTAACTCATCTTCTCTTCCAATTAAACACACCTCAAATTATGTAACAAGGCCTTAAATACAGAATGCTAACCTAATTATTCCTAAATTACATAAATACCCTTAATTTAAATAATGACATAACATAATTCATAAGGGTATTTAGTCAAACTAAAAAGAAAGACAATTTTTTTGACCTTTTAGCTAGAATCCTTGCTTAAAATTCTTTACAATGTAGCTTTTTGTTATCCAAAAATCCGTTCCATTATTCTAAAATGCTCCTTAACCTAACTAGAATAAAAACTAAACAATAAGGGTAATAAATAACCTGATTGTGATATAATTAACATAAAATATGTATAAAAATTAACACTCAAATTGGGTTGATCAAATTGCCCCATGATGGCCGTATAAAGTGGATTGTATGTGTGTAATGAAAAGAACCTCAAGTTTAAAATGCTTTACACATAGTCTGCAAATGCATGGTCATCACTTGTAAAGTGGTGAGTAGAGGTCAATCCCATGAGGATTATAGTGCTAATATGTGTTTATTACTAGTTCATAAAAGACAAAATGAAGGAATCTATAAAATGAAATGTATAGGCAAAACAAAGAACAAGATAGTTTATTGGGGAAGGTAGCAAACAATCTGTGAGAAAAGTGTAAATGGTAAGACTAACTACCAATTAACTCTATGAATTCTACTAGCACGAGCAACAATAAGGACTCAAGATAAGATCAAAAAGAATAAAACAAAACCTCTTAGGGAGAGAGCAATTATTTCATGAATGGATCCACTTGCAACATGTCCTAGTGTAATAGAATGATGGTTCCTATTGGTACTCTCCTAGCCATCTCCAACCTAGAAAATTCTTCTAACACTTGACCAAGGACATTCTCATGCCTCATGCATCAAACGCCAAAGCATTAAGCACCAAACTCTTCCACCAAAATGGTTCCAAGAACATTCTAGTGCCTCAAGCAAATCACCTCAGTCTATTCTAATCATCTTCATTCATGGAAAGCTCTCTCGAGCCTTTCCACGAACACCTTGTGGCGATGTGTGTTTGTGCGGCCAATACAAACACAGGAATAGAGTTAAACTAAAAAATGGATACTAGACATGCTATAAACATGCTTAGAGGCAAGAGTCAACCATTCAATCCTCAAATCACCAAAACCTTAGGGGTTTTGAGTGGCTACTCATGAATGAATGAAAATGCACAAACACCAAGGCATAAAGGAAAACTAGACATGACGATGGAGAGAAATGAAAGGAAATCTAATTAAAGGATAAAAATCATTATAAAATAGAGATAAATAATCCAATTGAAGCGCAAAGGTGAAACCTCTATGCCTTTAAGCTTCAATGTGTTCTAAGCTTCTAAAACCTAATTCTTCTTAGTCTTTTTAAGAACCAAGATGCATTCTAACTCTATGAATCCCAATTTTATACTTCACAAAACATCCAAATATCCAAGGGTCACATTGGACCAATTACAAGAGTGGATGGTGAGATATCTTGGCCCACAAGCTTATGAAAATGATGTTTAACTACTTAAAAATCTATAGGTGAGTTTGGTCCCCACTATCACTATGCACGCCGTGGTGGCGTGGTGACATAAGGAACCTTTATGTCACCTTCAAAAGCTAGCTACATAGTTACCATGTGGATATCATGTTTGTCACCTACCATGATAAGCTATTAGTGTCTTCCAGGGTACACCGCACCTGCACTACACCTGCAATGCTTGGCGTAGTGGCTACTACTTGCTCGATGTGCTCATGACTTTATCATGCTGGCCACCGCATGTGAGATGATAACATTTTAGGCTGTTGTTGCCTTTCTTGCCTATATGTACTTTTATGGTGATGGCTTATGAGCAATGTATGTGGCAGTGGCATGGTGATAAGCTGAATCTTTACATTCTTTGGTTGTTTCGCTCCAAGTCCTAGGGCTTTCCTTAGCTCTTGACTCTTCACACCCCAATGGTCACGTTTAAGCTTTTTGACCCTTTTCAGATCTAACCTCCATAATTAGGCGAACATCTCAAGAAAGGCTTAAAAGTAGCAATTATATGCATAATAGGCACATGTTAGGTGTTTAATGCATAGCTATATAGAGCACTTAACACACGCCCAAACTTATAGATTTGCTAGTCCCTCACAAATGGATTTATCTAAAAAGAAAACAAACAACCATGAAACATAGCCTATAATATAAGATAGAATTATGCATAGACAAATGTTCTTCACCATTAATGCTGCTAAGTGTTACCCAATTCGTGGTAGTCCAGTTAGGGTGCCAAAATTGTGCATTTAAACTCCTAGGATTGGTGTGTCTTGTAGGTCATCAGAACAATGCCCCTAGTGTACATACTCAAGTGACCCTCTTGAGCGCTATGTAAATGCATGCATATTGATTCAACCATTACACACATATTTACATTTTATGTACACTATGACAGCAAGGAAGGAAAACACAAGCACAAGTTTTAATTTTACCTACCACACTTTAGGCATTCTTGTTAAGTTCTAGTTTCCAGTCACTGCAGCTGAAACTGATCTAAAAAAATGTATTAATCTAGCCATGTACCCCCATGTTTTAGTTGCTCCATTATCAAGTAGATACTTAGATCAAACCAAGGAATTTTGTTTTACATCAATAGCCCACCTATGGACCAAGTTATGGATTTTTTAAATTGGTTACAAAATTCTGACCAAATAAACAGTAACTTAGCCAATTTTGCAACGTCATATATTTGGCTAAATGGCTCCAAATTCATAAATTCCAAATCCCAGTTAAACCTATAGATGTTTTCTAGATGTGGTCAAAATTTCATACCAAGATTCATTCTACACAGAGAGATACAGTGTTTTGAGTACAAGGTCAAAATTCTTGTCAGTTTTGGACCATTATGCCCATACAAATTTTCCAAAACATGCAAACACTTCATTCACAAAGGGTAAGTCATCCAAGGCTATCCCATATATGTCCAATAAACATAGGAAATACATGCTCTTGTATTTAACAACAATATGTGGCCAAAACAGAATTTGCAAGTAAGCAGCCTATCATTCACACTTAGGCAGCTTTGCACCACATTACATACAGAGCCAAAACATTTCTCAAATGTTCACAAAATTGTCTCATTTTACATACAATACATGTACATGCATACATGCACTACATAGTATTCTTAACTCAGCTAAATAAACACCCTAAGTTATAGGAGTGCCTGAGACATAATGGACTCCAGAAACAAGATGCGAGACAGCTTCTGCATAACACAATAGGCACCATCACTAAAAATACCAAATGTGCTCATAAAATCACAAAAATTTTCAGATCACAACTAGATATATGGAAGTTTAAGTACCTGAAAATTCAGGGTAAAACTCAGACTACAAAGGTTAGTTTGAAAGTGATCTTTCAGCTGGACCTGAAATGACAGAATTGAAGGGAGTAAGTTTCATTGAGAAACTTAGTAAGGGAAACACTTGGATTCTTAAGGAAATGTGACCTTCATTAAAACCTGCATCCAAAGACACTAAAACAAAAAATCACAATGCATATATACAAGATATAGCAACCAAAATGCATCAGGCATTCACAACCAACAAACACATGAAAAAGCGGCAGCAACATAAACCATAGGTTAGTCCATAAAACATGAAATAAACATAACCAAATCACTTGTTAGTACTAACTTTGGGCTCTAGAAACTCTCATTTCACTACCATCATTGTGCATTTCACACTAGGTCACAAAACCTTCAATAAGTGCACTCCCATCACTAAGCTTGGTTCATTAAGTTCATGGCTCTCTTCCAAGCTTAGCCCTAGCTCCATGGATACTTGAAAATACATTAAATAATCCATGAGAGCAAGAGAACCCTTACCAAGATGGGTAGGCCAAAAATTGAGCTTGATCCTTGAAGCACCCAAGCAATAGCTCTAGTTCGCTTCCAATTGCTTCCTTTTGCCTTTAATTTCAAGTAGCTTTAAGTTTGAAGGTATGGTGGCTATGGAGGAAGTGTGGAGGAGAGTGGTGGCTGGTATGGTTCCAATGTAGGAGAAGAAATGAAGGTATTAACTACTTAAATGGCCTTAAGTGCACTAAACACTCTTAAATAGTCTTAATCTTACTTTATGTTATTTTCCTTACTTCTAAACCGTGATTTCTTTGCCTTAAACTCATGGCTCACATTTGACCCCTTTTCCCCTTGCCATAGCCGACCTTACTAGTATGGGAGAACTCCAAATTGCTTCTATTTGATTCAAGTCAAAAGCTTGAATATCTTAAGGCTTACACTAGGACACTTTAGTCCTTAATGCCTTTTATGTTCTCTTTGTTCAAACTTGTCTTCCATAAGCAATTTGGTCCTCCAGTAGCACTTTTTTACCATTCATATCCTTCCCATAACTCTCCAATGCTCTTTCTTGAGAGTTTTGTAATTAAGTACCCGAATTTCCAAAACCTTACAAAAAAGTCCATAGGTTGCTTGACAAACAAGCAATCCTTAAGGCTTGATCTCACCCCATGCCTCCTGGCGAAAAAGTAGCTGGAGAACTTGATGTCACCCGAAAAAGGCACTATCACTGACCTCGGAAGGAGCAAAGTCAAGATGAGGCGAACTCGGGACTTCAGCTAATGCCTCAAGGACTTCAAGGACGTTACCAGCTCCTTCGGGGGACTAAGCGAATCGCCTTCAGAAGCGAAGGTCCAGCTATTCCAAAACAGGAGAAGAATTCGCCCGAAGGTGGAACCCCCGAACTAAAAGACTCCCCGAACTGGTGGTACACCTGCCAAAGAAGGACTTCCGTACCGAAGGACGACCTCACCCAGGGGACCTCGGGAGTACGGCAGAAGCATTTAAGGAGCCTCTGACATGTCGCCCGCAGGCACTACACGCCGCCTGGAACGGCGGTCTAACACGCCAACGCCATCCAAGTCCTGTCACGACCTGTCTCAGTCTCAGACCCGAGGAGCCTACAAAACAGCTACCTGTCCCCTACGCCCGGAAATGTGAATCACATCTGACCGAACACGTGTCACAATCTGAACGGGCTGGACACTCCTATAAATACCAGGAAACAAACCCTGGCAAAGGATGGATCCTTGATCAGACCCCTCTCCTTGAGAAAACACAAACAGGCAAGGCCACTAAAACCTTAGTGCTCCCCCTTTACCTTCTCAGGACACTGACTTGGGCGTCGGAGGCTCCTCCCCGGAAAAACACCCCGGGGACCTCCTAACCCTCTCTTCTGAGCTTTTCAGGCACACTCCCCTGGGAAATCTGGGCTCCAGGCGTTCTCCCTCTCAGGAAGTCCCTCCAGAAGTCACAATGTCACTCAACGAAGATGCTGCTGGGCATCATTTGGCGCCGTCTGTGGGAAAGCACTCTGAGGTCGCCGTTGTTGAAACTCGGCGTTCGAAGGACAAGGGACTCCCGAGGTCCCCGTCCGCGCCTGAAGCTCAACCGGCTACTGAGCAAACCCTTCCAGGGACTTCCGCGCCCGAGGAAGAGCGCCCTCTAGTCATTACTATGAGCTTTCTACGCGACTTTCAGCGTTCTGTTGTGGCTGAAATGACACAGCAGATAGACCGAAGGTGGCCACAACAAACTCAGGCCCAAAGGCCTCCCTCGCCAGCACGCCCTCGGGAGAGAAGCCCCAAGCCAACCCATCGTAGTTCGGGAAGCGGAGACCCGCGTGAGGAGTCTTCAACGGAAAACATGCCCCTCGGGGCACGGCTTGCGGGACAAACAGGGTCCAAGCAACCCAAAATCCCACATCGAAGGAGTTCGTCGCCTGAGGCGAAGTCCCTGTCCCCCCGACGCCGAACTCACTCCCCGAAGAGGCGCCGGCAATCTCCCTTCCCAGAGGAAGAACCTAGTGCCACGATCCTTATGGAGAGGATACTAGCGAGACTAGACAGGGTGGAAAAACAGGTAGCCCGCAAACCCGTCTGGGCCAGGCTGTCTGGAACCTTTTGTGGGGATGAGTCCCCGTTCACCCAAGCTGTAGTTGGGGCAGCCATGCCAGGCGACTTCAGAGTACCTCGGCTGGAAACTTATGATGGCCGCACTGATCCACAGGCCCATCTGACCAAGTACAGACGCAGCATGATAATGCACAGTGCCGACGACGCTACCTTGTGCAAATGTTTCGAGGTCACCCTCACAGGACCAGCAACTGCGTGGTATAATTCATTGGCTCCAGGAACCATCACGGAGTTCCAGGAGTTATCCACGGCCTTCACGCAGCAATTTATTGGAAGTCGGCCAACGGCGAAGATGCCTGTCCAAATGTTCGACATAGCGCAAAGAAATGGAGAAACCATCCGCGACTATGTCGAAAGATTCAACAGAGAAGCTTTGAGTGTCCCGGACTTTCGGCCCGAAATACGCATTCTCGCCATGACGCGGGGCCTTCGGAGGGACTCACAGCTGTTTTACGAGTTCTCCAAGGACCCCCCGGACACGCTTGGTGAATTTTACCGAAGGGCCGAACAGCACATGACGGCCGAAGAGCTGAGAATGGGTGGACCGAAGTCCGATCACACCCGGGCCGAAGGGTCCAACCAGCAAACCCGGTATCCAACCGAACAGGCAGGCCGACCTCGGAGAATGCGGGGAAGGAAACTCCCAATTTTCACACCCCTGAACACCACGAGAACCAACATCCTCATGACAATGGAAAGGCAAGGGACTCAGATTCAGCGGCCAAGGGCCATGACCGCTGATAACAAGAAGAACATAAAGAAGTTCTGCCAGTTTCACCGCGACCACGGCCACGACACCGAAGACTGCTTCCAATTGAAGAAGTATATAGAGTCGCTGATAAAACTGGGCCAACTTCGACGTTATCTGCAGATGTCGTCCCCGAAAGGGAGAAAAGAGGAGGAAGGAAAGGCAGAAGATGAGGACTACGACTCCGACAGGCGGAGGAACCGAAGTCTGAAAAGGCGCCCTCCACCTCCGGCGGGAATAATACAAACAATCACGACGGGGCTCCCATCCTCGGAAAGAAAGAGGAAGGCCAGAGAAATAGCAGTCATGGAATATCAGAGTCTGACAAAGAAACTGGCCCGCAAGGATGGTTCCGCCGTCATCTTTCCCCATGACGATCCGCTGTTGATCATGGCGAGGATAGGAAACTGGGACGTCAAGAGAGTGTTGCTTGACGATGGATCAAACGCCGACGTCCTGTTTTCACACTTACTGCCGAACTTGGGCATATCTAGCAGCGACCTCAAGCCCGTCACCTCGCCTACTTTCGGGGTAGGACCATCCGAACTGCCTGTCCTCGGATGGATCGATCTCCCCTTAATGCTGAAAGGAACTTCGGTAGATGGGACTGCTGAATTATTCGCCTCCACAATGGCAAGGTTCATTGTCATGAATGTCCCTTCATCGTACAACGCCATCCTTGGAAGACAGACACAGGGAAATCTGCACATTCGCCCTGATGTGAAGTACTTAACTGTCACTTTCGCCACCAAGGATGGAGATGCGGAAATCTTCATAGATCAGGGCGAAGTAAGGAAGGTGTTCGTCAAGGCACGAAAAGCTCCGGCAAACAACTTCGCACAAACGGTGGAGGCAAAGGCACCAAAGAAGGGTGAGGCAGAAGATCCCGTGAAAGCGGAAATGGAAAAAGTAGAACTTGTCCTAGGCCAAAGTACCCAAATAGGGAAGAACTTGGCTGAAGGTGACAACAAAAAACTTGTATCTTTTCTGCTGACAAATAAAGACCTGTTTGCCTACTCACCGAAAGATATGCCAGGGGTAAACCCTAGCGTAATACAGCATAGCCTTAGAGTAAGTCCGGAAGCAAAACCTGTCCGGCAAAAGAAATGGGGCATCTCAGTCCATAAAAGTAACTTTGTCAAAATCGAAGTCCAGCGCCCTGTTAAACGCTGATGTCATCAGGGAGGTCAAGTACCCCGAATGGTTAAGCAACATGGTTATTGCCACAAAAGAAGGAAGCAGTAAGCTCCGGATGTGCATCGACTTCAAAAACTTGAACGATGCTTGCCCAAAAGACTCATACCCTCTCCCACCGATAGACCAATTGGTAGACTCAACTGCCGAATATGGGCTCCTAAGTTTCTTAGACGCCTTCAGTGGGTATCATCAAATAAGGATGGACCCCGAAGATGAGGAGAAAACCGCCTTCATCATCGAGGGAGGAACATACTGTTACGTCAGGATGCCCTTCGGGCTCAAGAATGTAGGAGCTACCTACCAGAGGTTGATGAGCAAGGTCTTTAACAACCAAATAGGGAGGAATATGGAAGTCTACGTCGATGACATGATAGTCAAAAGCAAGCTGCCTAGCGACCACGTCGCAGATCTAAAGGAAACTTTCCACCAGCTCAGAACCTTCGGGATTCGCCTTAACCCTGAAAAGCGCATCTTCGGCGTAACCTCGGGAAAGTTTCTTGGGTACATGGTGTCAGAAAGAGGCATTGATGCTAACCCAGAAAAGATTAAGGCTCTACTTGAATTCCGAACTCCCGTGACAATAAAAGATGTACAAAGCCTCACTGGAAGGATAACCTCTCTCAGCAGGTTTATTTCCAAATATGGAGACCGATGTCGAGCATTCTTCAAAGTCCTCACAAAGGCAGCAAAAAATGAGGGCAACCTCGGGAGTAATGATCACCCTTGGAATGAGGACTGCCAAAAGGCCTGGGAAGAACTCAAAATCTATCTAGCCCGCCTGCCCACTCTGCGACAACCTCGAGAAGGAAAGCCCCTTGTGTTATACCTTGCCGTCACAGAAAAAGGAGCGAGTTCGGTCCTTGTGAAAGAGGAAGGGCCGAAGCAATGGCCGGTTTATTATGTAAGCAAGTCCCTGCACGGCACCGAAGTCAGGTATCCCTTGCTACAAAAAGCCATATATGCCCTGGTGCTGGCAGGAAGAAGGCTATGGCCATATTTTCAGGCTTACCCTATCATCGTCCGAAGTAGTCTACCTCTACGGGACGTCATGAGGAAAGTTGATCATTCGGGAAGACTTTCCAAATGGTGCATAGAGCTCGGGGAGCATGACATTACTTATGAACCTCGGAAAGCCATCAAAGCTTAAGCTCTAGTAGACTTCATTGCCGAAGTACCCATTATTGAGGACAGCCATCCCGACCCAGGTGAAAGTGAGCCAGAATGGACCTTGCATGTAGACAGAGCCTCAGGCTCCGAACACCAAGGAACAGGAGTGATTATCAGAGGTCCCGAAGGCCTTGAAGTAACGAAAGCCATTAAATTTGGCTTTAACGTCACCAACAATGTGGCTGAGTACGAAGCTCTCATAGCAGGGTTGCGACTAGCAAGGAAAATTGGTGTTAAAAAGTTGAAAGCCCACAGTGATTCCCAGCTGGTAGTTCGGCAAACAGCAGGGGACTATGGGGCAAAGGACCCAACCTTGGAAAAATACCATGAATTGGTAGCAAAGCTCATTCGAGAGTTCGACACCGTACAGATCGAAAACGTACCTCGACAGGATAACGCCGAAACGGACTGCTTGGCAAAGTCAAAAACATGCACCGAGGTACTAAACCGCCCGAGCATCGCAATACTGAACATAGTAACTTCGGGAAAAGGCTGGAAAGACCCGATAAAAATGTATCTCGCAGACAATATGCTCCCCGAAGACCCCAGCGAAGCCACAAAAGTACGAAGGCGCTCCGATTGATTCTTCCTAATTGGCGAATAGTTATATCGGCAGGGATACGCAAACCCATTACAGAGATGTGTTGGCGAAGAAGATACTGAAATGATCCTCGAAGAAGTTCACGAAGGCGCTTGTGGTTCACACATTGGAACCGACGCCCTGGCAGCAGTAATACTTCACCAAGGATACTTTTGGCCTACCCTAAGAAAGGACGCTAGGCAGTTCGTCCAGAAATGTGGTAGTTGCCAAAGACAAGCGAATATCCAGAGGACACCCTCGGAAATGGTAACTTCGGCTGACTATCCCTGGCCCTTCGCAATGCCAAATTGTCACCAACCTTTTGTCATTTAGACAAATGCTTCACACAAAGGAATTGGAGCTGTGTTAACCTAGGGAGGACACCCAGGAGCTTGTGTTAGCAGGGTTCTCAATACAAGGGAGCAAACATTATCAGTTTATGAAAAAGAGCTATTGGCAGTGGTCTACATTATTCAAAAGTGGAGATCTTACTTGATTGGTACCCATTTCACCATAAAGACTGACCATCAGAGCCTCAAATATCTATTAAAGCAAAGGATATCCATTCTTGCCCAGTAAAGGTGGTTAACTAAGCTCATGACTATGAGATTGTTTATCACAAAGGAAAAGAGAATAGAGTTGCTAACGCCTTGCCCAGAAGAAGAGAATAGAGTTGCTGATGCCTTGCCCAGGAAAAAAGAATAGAGTTATGGTCAATACTAAGGTAATGGGGCAGATCAAGCAAAGTTGGGAGAAAGATAAAAAAATTCAAAAGATAATACAATAGTTGATACAATAAGCGGGATCACATCCACTCTACAAATGGGAGCACGGGAAGCTCAGGAGAAAAGGGAAGCTTGTCATTGGTACGGATCAATCCTTGAGACAACAAATCATTGAGTTGATGCATGAAGGCCCACTCGGGGGTCATTCAGGCATAGCTACAATAGAAAAAAGAATCAAGCCACATTTTTATTGGAAAAAAAAATGAAGAAATATATTAGGAGGTATGTTTCTATGACGACCCCAAGTCCAAAACCTATCCACGGAACACCTGCCCACATTACATGAGCTATCCTTTGGAAAATAATAAATGCTAAGTGATCATGTTCTAAGACTTGGAGTCATATATACACATCAGAAATCAGATAAACTTTCTATGTGAGATATGGGATGTCACAATCTCCCCCGCTTATATGCCCAACATCCTCGTTGGGCCATAAATATATCTAGAATCGTGATCACATGAGGCGATGGATATGAACCGCACATGGACCTTACAAGATTCTGCAGAAGATAGGACCTGTGTCGTATAAGCTACAACTACCTAAGAGCTGTAAACTTCATCCTGTTTTTCATGTGTCTCTACTAGGGATGGCAAAATCGAACCCGACCCGATGACCTGGCCCAACCCACCCGAACCCAAGCTCGACCTGACCCGATTTGACTAAAAAAGTCATTGACCTGAACCCAACTGTGCCCAACCCGACCTGAACCCGAACCCGAACCCAATTAAAGGGAAACCCGAGAAAACCCGAACCCAAATGAACCAAACCCAAAATTACACGAGCCTGAATTGACCCGATCCCGAAATAACCCAAACTTGAGACTGACATGACCTGACCTGAACCCGAGATGACTTGATAACTAAACCCGGCAAGACTCAATTTTAACCCTCACCTAAAACCTTAATTTTCTTTTTTCATTATTTTTCATATTAAGTTAGTCCT
Source organism: Aquilaria sinensis (assembly GCA_005392925.1). Lineage (NCBI taxonomy): Eukaryota > Viridiplantae > Streptophyta > Magnoliopsida > Malvales > Thymelaeaceae > Aquilaria > Aquilaria sinensis. The sequence goes on from SMDT01001899.1 coordinate 34,111, forward strand.
AAATATGGAGGTTTCCATGTTTAGTAACTTCTATTTCTTGAGACTTTCATATTTAGTATGTCTTATATTTAGGAATGGTGACTTCCGTTATTAGTAATTTCCATTTTTTGGTACTTCCATATTTAGTAAGTCTCATTTTTTGAGATGAGACTTTCATATTTAGTAGTTTCATTTCATTTTTTAAGATATTCATGTTTAATAATTTTCATATTTTGAGAAAGCATTTTCATATTTAGTAACTTCTATTTTTTTAGGGCTTTTATATATTGCAAGTATCTTATTTGGGGAAAAAACATCCATATTTAGTGAATCCCATATTTGAATTTTTCCAACATAAGTAATTTTTATATTTAGTAAGTTTAATGATCTTAATAGGCAATTATTAAAATTACAATATTCATCCCTAAACTTTTAAGTATTGTGCAATAACGTAACTAAATTTTAAAAATTTTTATTTTAGTCACCCATAATAATTACAACATGGATCCTAAAATTTTTGAAATCTTTGCACTTTCACCCAAAATTTTTCAAATTTTACAATTTAGTCACTGATAATTAACTTGACTTACATTTCGTTGTCATTTCAAAGAAAATTTATTAAAACATAAACAAAACAAAATTGTCACTACATATGTCTAGGTGATAGCTGGGTGAAGATCTGAATAATCTGTACAATAATAGTTAAAGCTTATGGGTTTAGAAAAACAATCAAATATTACTAATAATATTAAATTACTTAAATATGTACTAAACTATAATAAAGACGATTTTTATGGATATTTTAATTAAATATACTAAAAAATGAAAATTTAATTTAAATTAAATCACACAAAAAATTGAATTATTTGATTTAATTTTTTAAAAAATTGAATTGATTCAATCGTTTTAACTTCACATCAGTAACCCACATGAATACAAAGGTTAACCTAAATTTGACCCGAAAGCTAGCCTGAAGTTAGCCGAAACTAAAATTGACCCGACCTGAAGTGAACCCGAACCTAAATAAACCCTGCCTAACCCAACCCGAACCCAAAATCAATTCAACCTGAAATCAACCCGAACCAAAATGACCTGACCTGAACCCGACTTGGACCCGAATTCATGCTAACCCGACTAGACTCGAACCTGAATGACCTGACCTAAACCTGACCTGACCCACCTAATTGCCATCCCTAGTCTCTACTTAGGAAATTTGTAAGGAATGTACCTTTTTACTCCACATTACCTCTTGTTGATGAAGCTGGACAGATAGCTTCATAACCTGAAGCTATTTTGGACAAAAGAATTAAAAGAAAGGGGAATTGAGCTACAGCTAAAGTTCTTGTTAGATGGATGAATGGCTCTGAAGATGATGCTGTGACACCTCATATCCCATATGGGAAGTCTATATGATTTTTTATATGTATATATGATCCCAAGTCTTAGAGCTTGATCACCTAACGTTTATCCTTTTTCAAATGATAGCTCATCTGGTATGGGCAAGTGTTCTGTGGATAGGTTCTAGACTTTGGTTGTTACAAATGGTATTAGAGCTAACCAAGGACCTCGATGGTGTGGCATAATGGGTGTGCACATGCATCATCTACTAGGATTGATCCTGGATTTGAAAGGCTACTTGGCCAGGGGCTAAGTAATTTGGTTAAAGAGGTTACTTGGTCCAAGGAACCAAGTAATTCGGCTGACCCCAACAAGGACATTGGGTACATAAGAGGGAGAGTTTGTAACACCCCCATATCCCACAAGGGTGAATTGTGGGAAGTCTTATGTGGATATATAAGTTCCAGTTCTAGAACACAAGCACCTAGCACTTATCCTTTTCCAAAGGATAGCCCATATGGTGTGGGCAGGTGTTCCGTTAACTAGTTCTAGATTTGGGCTGTTACAAATGGTATCAGAGTCAGGTTTGGTTCAAAGTATGTGATTGAGTCCACTGGTATAGGACAGGCGAACTTCCTTATACTGAGAATCCATTCCTAAGTACCTTGTGCTTATTCTTTTCCAAATGATAGCCCATGTTGTGTGGCTAGATGTTCTGTGGATAGGTTTTGGACTTGGGTCATCACAGATGCCATCTGGGAAGACTATAAGGAACTTGTAAAAAGGTTCCTAACTTTTAATCCTTGAGGACAAGGATTTCTTTGAGGGAGGGACCAATGATGCACCGTGAAATTCTGAGCTTATAACTCGAGCCAAAATGAAGTGTTTGGTTTAATGAATGAATCAAGCAATAAAAGCACGTGCCAATGGTCACCAACCAATTTATCTTTTTTCATTCAATGCTTCCTAACTCGTTCATTAGTCAAAATTATATTATTCCCTACAGCCCTAATGAATTTCATTTCTTCAATGTATTCCCTTTGTAATTTTAACTTATCCATTAAAGACAAAGCAATAATAGAACTAGTAACATTAGTGTAAAAAATAACTCAAACACCATTATTCTGAAACATAAAACTATCTTGCACCACAGATGACTCCTTATTCATTTTGCTTGCCAAAGTGAATACTCGGGATGGAATTGCGACGTTTTCCAATGCACTCCTAGCAGCGAACCTGAGCTCCCCACTTGCCTTTGGTCAGGCTGGTTCCTTGTGCACCTTCTTGCCTAGTGTCTGCTTTGAGAACAATTATTACAATGTTTCATTCCATAGGTACACAGCTTAGTGCCATGGAACTTATGGCACTTAGGACACATCTCCTTGTGGCCCTTCTTGCCCTTCTTGGTTGGGCCTTGGCTCCCTCCAACCATGGGCGTTTTGCCCGAAAAAATTGCTTTGGGTGGACCTAGATGGTTCATCACTTTTACCCTTGGACCTAGGTTTACCTAGCTCCATTTCCAAGGCTAATGCATTCTGCACAACTTGGTGGTAATTCTCGATTCCAACCACCACTATAAACTTTTTCAAGACTGGCTTAAGTCCATGAACAAACTTTTTGGCCTTCAACTCCCCTTCATCCTAGATGTAGGGAGGATACCATATAAGCAAACTAAACTGATGCTTATACTGAGCTATGGTCAAGTCGTCTTAGACCAGTTCCTCGAGCTTAATCCTTTTATGATCTTGAGCATCTTCAGTTGTATTCCTAAACTTCCTATTAACGTCTTCCAATCTAGGACTTTCTTCTATCGCTCAACATTCAAGAGTTTTGCGTTCCACCACAAGCAAGCTTTACCCTTCAAGTAGAAGGATGCTAACTTTACTCACCGAAAAAAGTCAAGATGGACATGTCCAAAAAGGTCCTTCATGGTAGAAATCCATTCATCAGCTGCATCAGGATCTCCACTTTCATGGAACTCTGGTGATCCGTAGCACCTAAAATTTCGTAAGGAGTTTTATTTGTCTTGGAATGACACGCCTCTTTCTCATTCGAGGGTACACATCCTTTTCAAAGTCTTCATTTTCTTCATCATACTCTTGAGGCTAGTTTTGCCTTCCTTGACTTCGATGTTCAAGTTCACCCTGAAGCACTTCAATCCTTACCTTAGCATTATTGTTTCCTTGGGGAGCATTTCTTGCATCTTTAGCATGCTAACAGTCACTCAAGAAAATGACCATTCCTTGGGTTAGCTGCATAAGGTTATTGTTCATACCTTGTAGCAACCCTGTTATATTTTAAGCATACCCAACACTGGGTCTCTTGAATCCTCACCAACATCCTATATGGTAGTAACTTCTGCCCTTGTTTTGTCCATTGTACCTAAAATACAAAACTAGAAAACATTCCTAAAACAATTCATAAACATATATCATAGTAGTACTATACTTTGCACAACAATTTATACTTAATCTCAAGCACTTGCCTCTAGTAAGACACTTATAAGACTTACAAGCCTTGCTCTTATACTACTAAAGGGGCCCTTGTTTACCCAAGTGTAAGGTATCCTCAAGATCTTAAATTAATCAGGATTTAGCTATCCTGCTTTTACTCGTAAATAGCTAAGTTAGTACTTGCATTATTTAAATCCTTACATGCTACTATTTGATTATCCAACAATTGGAATCGATGCATGCTTAGCTTCAGCATAACAAAGACAGGTAACAAATAAAACATTTTAGATACTTGTCATGGCATTCACAAAACAACTTGAAACATATACCAAAATCATACAAACACTTTTACTTGAACTTCAAGTATTAACCCTGTGTACACACATCACTTAACTTATGTACATCCATAAGTGACCATAGTGTACATACAGAAGAAGTCCATACATACTTGTCTAACTAGAAGCACTATTTTGGCACACAAGTACCCAATATGTAGAAGGTTTGAGATTATCAAAACAAACTCCCAATAAAGCGTAGTAGCTCCAAAGATTAAAGGCCCAACTTACTTTGTGCATTTAGCCTTTATCTATTTGGCCATATTAAATAACTTAATTAATAGGATAGTATGACTAGCCAATAACTTCAAATCATTAAAGATTCAATGTACACTAAAAACTTGCATCGATAACCGTGCTTAACAATCCCTCAGTAAATGTTAGGCTCCACACCATTAGTATATGCACAATGTGATACTTAAGAGGTGAGAATTACAAACTCTCAGTAAGGGATTAAATATCTACATGAAAAACATTAGGACCCAGCATATAAAACATATATACACATTTAACGTGAGCTCAATACATTATGGGGTCTTAACTAATAAACACTAGTACAGGTTTTATGGTAAAGAATCAATCCTCAACCTAGCCCTTCTTAGAAAAGTATCACTTTGTCTTTGCAAGCTTAGCTTGCCACTTCTCAACCCTAACCACACTTACAGGAGTTTTTCTCAGACTTGGTGGCTCATTCTTACTAATCTAAGTAGCTTCGCTAGGCAACGTAGTCACATCACAATTTCTCTAGGATAAAACAGGAATCATGAAAAAGTATGATACCACAAATGCAACATTTTTCCTATCCTCAGTTTAACCGTACAATAAAAAAGGTTCATTATGTAAATTGACCAAAATCTCATTGGCCAAATATACCTAAATAAACAAGACTTTGCATGCATTAAATATTCTAATCATATAAAATTACTAAACAGCTAAGGTAACCTCAATAATTTTGATCCAGTTCTTGGAGAGGTTTAACAATTTTGCTTGACAACATAAATTAAACCATGAGGTTCATCAAAAGTCATCTGAAATCATGATACCATTTCCAAGCCAGGCATCATTAAACATTTTGAAAAATTTTCTAACCTACCTCCAAATCCAAAGCACGGAGTTGAAGTTGAAAAGAAAGGCCAAATTATCTTTCCCATCAAATCTACAGTCAAACATGTTGCAAGCGATAGTTAGGGACAAGATAAGCCAACAAATTCCAAGGTTGTCAGAGTCAATGTGCATGGCCATGTCATAAGGAACCATGAACCCTGTCATTTGGTAGCATATTAGGAAGCATTGATACAATTGAAACCAATTCGTTGGTTGACATTATCCAATTAGAAAAATATTATTATCTTAAGCACACTAATTTGAAAAGTATTAGCTAAATGAGAAATTCCTCCACTATCATCCAATCACCAAGTCAGCCACCAAAACATAATGGTCTTTATCCTTTATAATCCAAAATTATGAGATGCAAAGATTTGACAAAACCTGCAACACACGCTCTTTATGCACGTTGGAGGAGTTCCAGATTTGTTCCCTAAGCTTCTTTTCCAATATTTTGGTTCCTATAATCATTGAGATCAAACACGTCAACAGTCTAATGAGGACACATTTGAATATCCCTACCTAAGAAAATAGTTTGTCTTAAGACAATTTCCTGGTAATTCTAAAAAAGAAAATTAGTTAAAAACAAGATTAGGGTGAACAAATGCTAGTATTTATTATATATTTTGATAATACTTCCTATTATGTGCTTAATTTAGGCGGCCAACCCTTAGTGTTTTACTGTAGAGAATGACCAAAATTGATTACCATTTTGGTTAGAACAGAATAACAAACAAGAAGAAAAACTTGTTTACAGGAAGCAGATCATACCTCAAGGCCTGCACCAGGAGGAGCCTGGTTCGTGCCAAGAAGAGTTGGTACACACCCAAAAAAGCCAGGTCCCCACCAGGAGCTGGGTTCACGTTACGATGAGCCAAGTCTGTGCCTAGAATTTTGCTAGAATGTTTGTTGGACTCAACTTATGTGTTTGCTAAGGGTTGTATTTTTTTTATTTTCAGCCATAGCAGACGATATACAAATTTACCATAGACAATTGATATAAAAATGAGATAATTCACACATAACATGCGACAAATTGAGAGACAAGCAAATTGTCAGTGTGCTCTAAATTGTGTACTAAACACGATTTGTGCCCTAAGGAAGACCAACACATATGACCTATATAATTTTTTATGTTGATTTTGTTATATTTAATTATCTTAAACTTTTTTTTTTCCTAACTCAAACTTTCATACAGAAGTTAGACAAAGCCTTAACTAATTAAATGTTTAGGTAAGAAAGGTCAAGGTTCACGATAGACCTCCTCCCCCTCCTACCGCAAACTCTACTCATACTACTCCTGCCATAAACCTTTCTCTAGCTCCTCCTGCAGCAGACCCAGCCCCTCTTGTCACAGATCTGATCCGTCATACCACAAACCCAACCCCTCCTACTGCGAATTCGACCTCTCGTTTATTGGAATTGGCCCCTCTTGCAACGTACTTGACAACTCCTATCGCGGATCCAGCTCCTCCTGGAGCGGACCCGATCCTCCTAGCACCAGGAAGAGCCAGATTTGCTCCAGAAAACAGCTGGACCCACATATGGAAGAGGCAAGGTCATGCCTGAAGAAACCAAGTCCGTGCTAGGAAGAGCCAGATCCACGTCAAGAAGAACCGGGCCTACTATAGAAGGAGCAAGAGCAAGGCCTATAGCAGGTTGAGTACGATAAGGGTCTACGATAGAAAGGGGAGGAAGGTCTGCAGTGGACCCTAACCTTTATTACTTGAACATTTTGTGAGTTCAAACTGTGTCTAACTCTTGCATGAAAGATTGAATTAGGATAAAAAAAATTTAAAAATTAAACACAACTAAACCAACATAATAGATTACCTAGGACATATGCGTTGATCTTCCCTAACACAAATCGTGCTCAGTGGAAAATTTAGAGCATGCTGATGATTTACTTGTCTCTTAATATGTCATATGTTACATGTGAACTTTTATTCCAATAACAATTACTGCATGATAAAATTGCATACCATTTGCCATAGCTAAAAATAAATAAAAATGCAACCCTTAAGAAACACATAATTACATAAACAAAGTCTAGCAAAATATACAAAACAACACAAATATCTTTCTGTCAAACCCTAAACACCACAAATACACAAACACAAATATCTTCCTGTCAAACTGAGTCCAGCAAAATTACTTTGTTGTTACTGCACATACAAATCTTTGAAGTTACTGCAAAGCACACTGGTTTCTATCTCATAAACTTCATCTCAAGTATTCAACCACAACCCCAAAATATATCAGCCAGCTTAAGAATAAAAGCAAAAGTTAAAGGGAACAAAAGAATAGTAGACAATCCAAGATCAAGAGCAGCGCCAAGCAAGGCAGTCTCCCAAATTGAAACATGCTACCAAACAATACAGACTAAAGAGAAACAAGACGCCCAAACAAAATTTCATTACTGCCCTGCCTACAATTGAAAGGGCAGAATCACTTTTTTACCTTGCCTTTCTTCTTTTTTCCTTTTTTTTTCTACAATTAAATGAACTAAAACTTTTCTCTTAAATTTCTGCAATAAAGAAAAGCTCACTTTTTTCCATAATGAATTTCATAATAAGGTTGGGATATGTGAGACGGGTATTATTAGAAAATTACTTCTGTAAGCAATGGGAAGTGTGAAATAATGACGATAAAATTTCTTTATCAGCAATAGATTCATGAGAGGACAAGCTATCATTTTTTTGAATGAAGAAAAAGGATGGATTAATGGCCATTTAGCATTACAAACATATAATTATATGCCTAACTCAAGAATCTGACCTAATAGTTACTGTTTTATTGCACCATTCAAATTAAAATAAAAATCACAAAAAAAATTAAATAAGAAAAACAACTAGGCCATCACCTCCAAACAAATCAATGCATCTCTTTCTAAGATGCTCAATCCCCTACTGGCTTTCTTTTGTTGTCGCAATTTCTCTTACTGCATTATAAAGTCCAATGCCCTTCCACATAAGGCACACTCGTCCTCATTTTTTAAGAGAATGGAGGGTTCTAAGCTTGAAAATTAGAGTTGATTAATTCTCTCATCTCAAGCATGCAAGTTTTAATACAACATCATACAATGGTCAAAACCTAAACCCAATTATTTGTTTTGAATATATTGGTAATTACCAATATGTCAAAGCACGTCAACAGAGGAGCAGAAACCCAAATAGCAACTCTAATCTTGAATTTGCTGGCAACCCAGGACAAAAGACTAAGAGGGGAAGAACACCAAATACCAAGCTTATGAGCAGAAAAAACCAACAGACTAACTAGCTTTTACTTTTTCCCCATTTTTTTTCTTCCACCCAATAAACTTGAATTTGCTAGCAACCCACTAAACAAACTAATCATAAAACAGAATTTGTTGCGCCAAAAAGAAATCAAGAAGTGATCAATCACACCAATCAAATACCAGAACAAACCAGAAAAGTAATCAATCGCATCTACTAAGCTACTTAGTGCACAAGCAAAAACTAAGGACAGAACATTGATTATATTCTCTATTCCAGTAAAGTTCACGGGACAATAATGAAAAATAAAATAAATTAAAAGAAGACAATGACAGAGAGATTAGATGGATTTAACCAGGAACTGAAAAACAAACCCATAAAATAGTATTCCTAAATGGCCACTTGACACTCACAGCACTAAGAAATACTTGATCATTTTGAAAGTATGTACATAATACTCACATCCAAGAACAACAGAAATGTAAAATATTTCAAAAGGTCCTTTCAAAAACAGAAGAAAAAAAGACTTACCATCAGTGTGCTGTCAGACATGAGGAAGGGCATGAAGTTCATAAAATTTACTGGGTATACCATCTATTATCTATTAATAGATATGAAAGCAAGAAGTATAGCAATATAGTCACCTCCTACTTCCATTTTTTTTCGTTCATTTGTTAGAATGCTGCCATTTGGACTTTTAGGTCCACTCTCCCTTTTCTACCCACAGTTATGACACGTCTCAACCATACATGCAAGCTTAGATAGACTAGGCAGTTAAAACCTACTTCAAATTTGTCAGAACTTTACTGTCAACCACATTTCCATATTCAAAATTGGTTTAACTGGAAAATTGATATATCAGTGGGCAATTTTTTGGGTAGTTATTCTACATATCCATTTATCCTACTACTCCACTACCCCACATCATTGTTTAAATACAAATCAAGCATTGAGAAATTCTTCATTTCACCTTCAATAGAGACAAAAATATACTAAAAAAAAAATCAGAAACAGAAGAAACCTTTACTGCCTGGTGGCAACCTTTGCAGCAAATTGCTAGGCATCCCCTGTTTGCAGCTACTGAGCATTCAATTACCATAAATTCTATAGTAAATATCAGTGACTAGATTAACTTCTAAACATGCTCTTCTATTAAATAAAACTTACATTTATTATTGTTTCATACAGCTACAAATATGTTCCATGCAGCAAGATCTCATGCATATGAAACATACAACAGCAGGTAACCACATTAATTTGGTTTTACAAGTGAAGACCGACTTTGTTACAACAAGCAATGGAAATGCAAGTATGGAGAATGTTAGTCATAAAATGTTTAAAATTTGAGTTCCAAACGTGAAAACACCAATAGCAACAGGTTTAAAAATGAAATTTCTATTCTATACTTCCCTTACTGTTTCAAGAAAACATTGGACACTTCCAGTTTTAAAAATGCATATTCAATTGTATAATAAAGTTCTATAGTATTCCATTTACACATTTCAAACTTACATTTTCTTTAAACTATTTTATATGAAATTGTACACTATTTAAAATAGATAACACTTCAATGCAGCTGAAATATTGCATGCTGTCATTTCCCAACTATCTAAAAATTACTTTCTAGCGGCAAGGAAAAACAAGGACGACTTCATCAATTCCAGTTGTCAAAGAACAAGCATTATTTCAATAGACTATGAATAAGTCAGTAACTAACATACATATTTTTAACATGTTCACACTCTTGCAAGGTAATAGTTGAACCAACAAAGTAAGTTCAACAAAAAGTCCATCAATTCAAGTTGTCAAAGTACAGACATTGGCAAATTAGGAACAAATCAGTACAGTAGAATGTATATTTTTAACATGTTGACACTATTGTAGACTCACAATGAAACCAGCAAACTCCAGAGAAAACAAACTAAGCAAGTTCAACTAAGAGCATATCAATTCTGATCGTCAAAGACAATATCTCTATAGTAAACCAGAGAAAAGACTAAAGCAAGTAGGTTATTACCTATTGCATTTACTTAATTACCCATTTTGATGTCTCTGTACAGAGTATACAAACTGTTAATATTTGTGCTTATGATTTTATAGCCACTGTTTTAGCAGAACATGCCAAATCAAGTGCTATGTTGCTCATTGCCAAGTGCCATTGTTTCTTTTCAATAAGCCAAAGTCAATGGCTTTCAGCCGTGAGTTTTCATCCTTTGATGTACACAAGAAATTCTAATCGAACAGGAAGCTCGACTTAGGTTAAGAATGTAACTAAACACATAAAAAGACCATGATTTGACACTACAAAGCAAGCATTCCATTTTAAAATGCTATGCAGTAGAAACTTTGTGAGAAAAACTCACGCAACCTCTAAACCACCAGCCATTACACCTAGTCGGTAGCCAACCGGCCACCACCAAGATCAATGCTAGATAACGATGATATCTAGTTCTCCACTGACGTCACGAGTTCTTGAAGATAGCCTGATGCAAGGTCAAGCTCGAGTCTTCCTTAACCGACGATTGCTAGTCGATAAAGTTCCTTAGCCGCTGCAAGGTTGAGCTCGAGCCTTCCTTAACCGACAATTGCCAGTCAATTAGGCTCCGACAGTCAATACAACTCGCCCAAAATCCAACGTCAATTAGTCTTCTTCTCAAATTAGAATCCAACGTCGATTAGAATCCAACATCTACAAAGCCATCAATACTAAGGTAACCCTCAAATCTCCCATCTCACATCATCTATTAGTCTTCTTCTAACTTCTTCGCTCTATTCTCAGATTTCCTCTCATACTTGAGGAAGAAGATGGCTCATTGATAAAGTTCATGAAATTATGGTAGAATTGCAAAGGGTTAGAAAATGTGAGATAAGTTTCATAATTTTTTCTTCTCTAATTATCCATATAAAAAATAATTATTGATTCAGTACCTATCTTTCATATAAGTTAACAATTTTGACCCGAAGATTTATATGTGTTATTCAAGCTTCTTGAGCTTTCGGGCCAAGCTCAAGCCAATCTCAAACCTAAAAAAAGGGGCTTAAGCTCGTGTTTGAGCCCAAATAATACCAAAAACTAAAAGAATCGAGTTCAAGCCCAGGAAGAGCTCGACCCAGTCCATTTCACACATAATGTGAAACCTAGATCTGAAATATGTAATAATTAAATGAGTTTTATGATATATACCTTATTTTCGAGGATACCGGGTAGATCTAGAAAAACTAATTCCCATTTTCATCCTTACCTTTAACCAAACCTCAGAATAGTAGGAAACCCGAGCGATTCATCAAAGCGATGATGAAAAATCAGATCCGTCTGACTTGAGTCAGATGTTGAAAGAAAACCTTAAGTTTAGTACTGAAAGCCATTTGCGACATTTTGGAAACTCAGAGAGCAGAGCTGCTGATGGGTCTACAGTGGACAAAGAAAGACTTTAGATCACACTTAGGTGCCCAGTAAAATATTTTACAAAACTTCGAAAGCAAGAGATGAAAGCCTTTCCACAGAATCAAATCAGAGAGAAAAAAAACCCAGTCCTTTTCGTAAGCAAATCACAGATTTCTTTGTTTTCCTCATTCATCTTCTCGATCGTGGCTGAAACTAATAGATCTAAACTGATTTATAGCGAAGCAACAACGATTTACAGAGAAGCAACAACAAAAACAACAACAATTTACAGAGAACAACGAAAGCAACAATGATTTACAGAAAAGGAGCAACAAAAGTGACAAAGTGCAACAGCTTCTGGCTTTTTGCAAGCAGGTAGAGAACGAGGCAGGAGGACTAGTGACCGAATATATACGTATTGTCAAAGACTTGAGAATAAGAAAAATTTAAGAACAAGTTGCGACTTGAAGGAGTCTAGAAGATGACGAAACTGATTGTGGGAGGAGATGAAGAAATCAAGCTAGGCGGCAGGAAGGTGGCTTTTGAGGGTTACAGAGTAGATGAGGTGAAAAGGGCGTTTATATAGGTAGGTTAAAATAGTTGGGTAGGGTAAATAACACTTTCTTCTCGAGGTTTCTTTCAAATTACACTTTAATCACTATGGTTTGAAAAATTGCCGTTTGTGTTTTTTAGGTTTTTCGGTTCTTGTTTCATTATCCAATAACTGAACCAATAACCGAAAATGTATTTCAGTTTTAGTCCAAACCGAACCGAATAACCAAAAAATCAAATAATGCTCACCCCTATTTGTACTATCCAATAACAGAAGCATATGATTTTGAGTGAGCATGTAAGCATGTCACAGTTGAAAGAAACAGTTGACCGACAGAGGAGCGTCACAAGGGGTTGCATTTTTGTTACGAACAACAGGGGTCCAAAAGAAAAAATTTGCCTAACAGCCAGAGAATGGAGGAGATAGGACAAGTGGGCTAGGGTTTGGACAATGAAGAGTATTTATAGGGCTTTTAAAAACAAAAACTACAACACGGTCCTTAACCTAATAAGATCCTTCCACTTTAGCCCACCAACTCTATTTTCATACAATTCTCAGATAACTTTCATTTCTTCCTTCTCATTTCTTCCTCTATATTGTGCACCGTGTTGTCATTTTTTTTGTTCTTAAATATCTCTTCTTCTGGGCCATCATTTACAGTCATTTTGGTTCCGTACATTAAGCTCTCAGTCCTAGACCTGGCCGTATGGTTAGTCATTATACCATACTCCGATTTCACTATTAATTAATAGTGATTACTGTTGATAAACAATCAAGCACATTTTTTTTTTAACTTTTGTCCATTTTTTTAATGGATTTTTTGGAATGCAATTTGTTTTTTTTTTTTAGTTTTTTATCCTTTTTTTGCAAGGTGCTCGCCTTTTAAGGGCCTATGTTGCAATTTTCTTGATTTTAATCTATTTCATCTTTGTTTCAGTTAAAACACGGTTTCAGTCCCTATCTTTCTAATTTTTTTCATTTTAGGCTCTCAGTTACATCAGTGTCATTTTTTATCAGTATTAATGAATTACATTTTTGTAGCATCAATTATTTACTTCAAATTCTATAGTTTAATAAAATAATTTGGCCTATAATAGTTAAAATTAAAAGTAAATTTTTCTAAATAATTTTTTTATCAATATTAAAAATTAGAGTTTGAGTTAAAAAGAGATGAAAATTTTTACTGAATTGTATTGTTTCAAAGCATTTACCATGTTTTCTTTCACAATGTTATGTTTCAATTACAACTAATCATTTTAATGATATAAATATAACATGAAGAGAGTTAAAACTCAAATTTGAAATAACTAGACATTTTAATTGATTATCATGAATTTATTGATGTGAAATATTTATTTATTTATTATTAAAATTTATTACAAAAAATATCTGCTACAATGTGTAGCTCATCAAACCTCTTCATTTGTTTCCGTGATCTCTATTTTTCTATTTTTTATTATTTTCTAAAGCAAAATCTTAGTAACCATGGTTTGTTTCTTTTATTTCTTAATCAACCATAATAATTTTGTTCAACCTTTTTTTTTGGTTTTTTTTATTATTGTCTTTTAAAGCAAAACTTTAATCACTATGAGTTGTCTAATTTTTGTATGGTTAGAGCTGATTTGTTTTAGCCAATGCTTTCACTTATTTTTTTTTTCCTTTTCTAAGTTAATTGTTATGCCTCTAATTCATGAAATCTTTGCATTTGCTCGTGGCCTAAAGACCATTTTTTTTATTTATTAATCATTAAACACCACTTTTTCTTATTGAAATTACATTTTTTGTCTTATATTATGAACTTTTTCATATTATCTCTCTTCGAAAACAAAATTTGAGTCATCACGGTTTATCTTTTAATACTTAGATTTTTTTTTTTTGCTATCTTAGTCCTAAAACTTTACTTTGACTTTTTATCCCGTTTCTTGCTTTTCTTTTTTCATTTTATAAATTTTTTTTCCTTTGTCAATGATTACCACTGTTTATATTCATATTTAATACTAACATGAATTGAGCTGCCACAACACTCAAGCACCATAAACTCTTTTTTTACTAAACCATTGTTGTACTGGACCTTATTTGTTATTGTTATTCTCCATAATTAAATGGATCTAGACCATCGGTTATAAACCTAAGTTTTTCTGTGCTATTTATTGGCCCTACTGACAAACTACTTAATATCAACCTTTACTCAAGTCCGTCATATTTAACAATTATATATTACTATTACTATTACTGTTACTACCAACTTCTAAAGATCAACAATGGACACTGTTAGATGAATAGTCTCACTGTTATGGGTTGGTTACGCCCAGTTGGTTTTGGGCTTTGGTTCCAAATTTTTTATTTTGCTTTCATATATATTTTTTTTCTTTATTAGGATGCAATTAGTTCTTTTTTTAGTTTTATCTCATTTCATAAAGCGCTTGCCTTTCCAAGGGCCTATATTGCAATTTTTCTGGCTTTAGTCTGTCTCACATTTGTTTCGCTTAAAACGCAATTTTAGTCTCTAACTTTCTAATTTGTTCTTTTCTGGACATTAGTTATCTCCGTATTACATTTTAGTCCCCAAATTTTATAACTATTTAATTGGATATTTTATTTTCTCTCTTAGCCCCCAAGATTTTCCTTTTGTTGTTTTTTATATACTATCTTCTAAAATAAGACATTGGTAACCGTAATTTTTTTATTTTTAGTTAAACCATTTTTTATCTTTATTAAGTCAATTGTTAAATCCTTAATACCTAAAATTTTTCTTTTTTTTTTGCCTTGATCCTATCTTTTTTTATTGATTTTCTTTATCGTTGTTTTCTAAAATGGAACTTTAATCACTAAAATTTCCGTACTTTTGACATGGTTCTAGTTTATTCTACTTTAGTTAGTTTTTTTTCACTTTCTTTTCTTTTTATCTTCATATTAAAACCCGTTTTGGGTTATCGTTAAAATGAACAGTAAATTACAGTGTCTCTCCACTTTTGCCCCTTGGTTTTGGGCTAGGCTGGCACCCGCTTTTCTCACCTAATTTTTTTTTTTTTTTGCGATTGCTTCTTTTAAAAGTTTGGTCAGCTTTTTAAAAGACAATAGTTTTTTTAGGGTCTGTCTTGCTATTCTCCAACTTTCATTTTGTTTCACATTCCTTTTTCAAGAAATACATTTCTAGTTCTTATATTGTTTCCATTTCCCATATTAGACCCTGAGTTTGATCAACTTGATGTTTTGGACCCTAAACATAGTAACTACTTAATTATAGTGTTTTTGTTTTATCTCTTAGTTCTTTTTTTTTATGGAGTGTTGTTTTCTAAACTAAAACATTGATCATCATAGTTTTTTTTTTTAGTGAAATAGAGTTTTTTTTCCTTAACTTTTCTTAAGTTAATTATTAAAATTTTAATACATAAGGTTTTTACATTTCCTATCTGGGTCCCCAAACTATTTTTATTATTTTTCTTCATTATTATTTTACTTAATATTGTGACGTTACGCGCAGGCTTTTTGAACCTCGTATATACTAAATAACAAATGCATTTTACTATAGATCTATAGTTACCCTTTTTGGGCCACTGATAAACAGTGACCAGGCCCAGTCAAGATATGCCTAAAACAAAAAATGGAAAAATTCCAAAAAGGTCTCCACAATATTGCACATTATCTTTTTTGTCCTCACATTTTTCTTTTAGACAATCTGCTCCATTGTTCTTTGTCTTCCTAGGCAATAAATGTTGCTTATTTATAACCAAATGCTCAAACAATAAATTACCGCTGCAACGTGCGGCCGATTTACCTAGTAAAGATCTAAAACATGGATCTTGAAGCAGAAAAGGTTGGGGGGAGTGGAGTACAACACAGCAACCAATTTGCGAGATTAGAGCAGCCATTTATTCATCAAAACCGAAAACCCGCTCAAAATTAAGAAGCATGAAAAAGAAAGAAGCAGAAGAAGCAATAATAATAACAATAAAAATACTTGCAATAATTACCTGATTGATTAAAGAGTCAAAGCTAATGAAGAAGACCCATCACCATGACGGCCACCAGCGTTCCACCACCAGCAAACAAAACATGGAGAAGAAAAAAAAGTCCCAACTTTGACCCGACCCGATCCTGGTCAGATTTCAATTCCCTGACAGGAAGCGAAAGCAACCAACTTGGGGGAACAGGGACTAGGAGGATGAAGCAAAGATGACCCCTTTTTCTTAAAATCTCTTCCCTCTCTATTTTTCTCTCACTTCTTTCCGACGATTTGGCCCAAATCAAAATCAATTGATGGCTTCCTCTGGAGAAAACAAACAAAAAAACAAACAAAAAGAAGCCAAATATGTTAGAAAACTGTGGATTGTGAATAAAATACAATCGAAATAAAGAAAGGGGATAAAGAAGATTGAGCAATGGTGGTGAACCTGAATGAAATCGACGGAATCTGGGACGAGTCTTTAAAAAACAGGAAAAGAAAACTGGAAGAGAAAATGGAGAGAGCGAGGAACGGAAGAGGGAGAGAGCTGAACAACAAAAAGCTTGCAAATTTATCTCTCCCAAGATATCCAAATGGAAAAAGAAAGCGACCGGAAAAAAAAAATTAATAATGAGAAAGAAAGAACTGTGGAGCTCAGTGATTCATTTTGGCTAATCATTCTCGTTTTAATTACTGTTTTACACTTAAAGCTCTTCCTTTCCTTCCATGTATTTTTAACAATTTTATCAATTCATATAATTATAAAATATATATTTTCCCGTACGGATGCAGGGCATTTAGGCTGATTCCATCGCCCATTTAATTATGTGTTTTGGAGTTTTAAATTTTTTTTTCTTTTTTTGGGGTCAATTCGTGTCACGTGTCCATTCTTGTCCTCAATTAGGTGCTAGCTTCTAATGGTCCTCAACCACAATTTTTTACTCTAATATCTACTTTACTAAAGTCATTAGTTTCTTTTAAAAAAAACTTAATTACTATTCTATTGTTTTTCCTTTTGTTCCCTGCATGTTTTTTTGAACCTATGTACATTCTTTTTTACTTATAAACTATTTATTCTGGCCAATGCAAGGAAAAAATATAGACATGGAGTTATTTTCTGTAGAGATTATTGTCATTATTCTCTCAAAAGCCTTAGTGATGAATCTTTCTTTCTTTATCATTTACCCCTACATTTAAAAACTAATTTATCCTTTTACTTGAATCAACTAATTACCTTTGATGTTTTAGCGACCAAGTCAATTGACGCAAGTATCTCACTCTCAGTTTTGAGATCAACGGCTCCGTATAACTCCTCCACAAATTTGCCAATCTCAATTTGTGCATGCGTATGTCCCCCTCCTAATTCTGTTTCCTACTGCATCACTATTATAGTGTTAGTTTTTTTTTTTTATGTTCATTATTGTATTCCAGCGAGGCTGGTACTTTGTATTAGACTTTTGGCCAACCGTCCTCTTATGGGATATCATCATCTGCTGAAGTTGATATTGCTTTAGCTTTGTGAGCACTATGTTTGAACTATTTTTTCATGTTATTACTACATATAGTTTGCTTTTACCTTCATAATTGAACTTCCGACAGTTTGGAACTAAAAAATCACCCTTCATCTTCTCATGCTCGAACTACACCTCATGAGTTTATATATCATATGATTGCAGCACATAAATGACACTTCTTTTCTTTGTCATCTTTCTATTTACTTACGTCTTGTTACATAGACTATAATTTTGTTTTACCGAGACATCTAATTTCTTGCACATCTAACTCATAATTCCTACATTAACAGGACTGAATTGGTAGAGAACTTTGATGTTGCTGCAAAGTTTCTGAAAATAGAAGATCCTTATAAAATATGACTTTTTCAATTTCACACCTCCTCTAACATCTCTTAAAGATAAATAGTTACTGTTTTTTTCATATGACAATCACGGTACACGTTCTTATATGAAGTACTATTTAATGGGTGCACATATTCTTACATGAACTATTATATCATTCGTTAGACGGATTATGAAACTAGTTTAAATTAACTCAGATAAAAATAAAATGAATTAAATCAAATAACCTAATACTCTATCACCTTTGTTTAACAGTGAGAAGATGTGACTTGAAGTGATTTGATCAGATGAGTAAGCCGATTATTATTATGAATTTTTTCATCGTGTTGATTTGATTTATATTCATGTTCATGATATGGCATGTGGAAATCTTTGATCTGATAGTTCAACAACTTGAATAAAATTTTTTTGATGAAATTGATTTACTCAAACAAATTAGTTATTTATTGCCCAACTGAATGATCTCAAAACTCATTTTTCATGAGCTAAGATTAACCATTTTTCCGTTCAAGATCAGGTTCTCTGATGATAGAGGGGACATTATAAGGTTTAGCAAAGTTGAAGTAAAAACCTGAAAAGTGGTTGGATTATTTAGCAGAGCTGAAGTTAAAAAAAAACCAAAACTAAAAAATGGCTGGATTGTTCTCTTGTCGCTACCTTCGGCTGATTTTGTTGCTTATTTGTTTTATTTTTCCAAGTTCGATTTTGATGTTATAGATTGGAAAATTTGTATCCCGAGATTTACTAGAATGGCTGGTTTTGTGCAAACTACTGAAGTTGTGGTTTCCATTTGGTTGACTTCTATTAATCTCTTCTTTGTTTCAAAGTCAGGTATTATTTCTTTAGAACCATTTCTTATTAATCTTTTCCATTTGGTTAGCTCCTGTCGTCCTATTGATTCTCTGTCTTGCATTTTTATTATCTGTGTGTTTATTACAAGAATTAATTTATATCACTTTTGGAGTTATCTATGTGTCTTTCACTTGGTTAGCTCCTATTGATCTCTTCATATCGATCTCTCTATTTGCATTGTCTTGCTTGTATAGTACAGAAGCATATGAGTATAGTACAGTTCTACTATGGCTTGATCGGCTCCATTTGATTGCCCATAGCAACAAATCTACTTTAAAAGTTTAGATTTCTAATTATTTACTTTTCACCAGTCCTAGGCTCGTGTAAAAGAACTAAACATGTAGGACCTTTTTTCTGTTTCTAGCAGTTGGCTATGTATGCATATGTGCCCCCGTGATACTGCTATCTATGTATATTTGATTTCTTTAGCTCTTATAACCAGCAAAGTACTCCATTGCCTATATCTAAAGCCTGGTGACTGAAGTTCGATTGGTGTGACTCTTTTGTTTTTTATTATTTCTTATGCCATTTGCTTGTCAATCACATTTAGTGGTATTTACTTAAAAAACATAGCCCCTTCTTAATAACCATCTTTGGCCCTAGGAACTATAACAAGAAGCAGGGGTAGCCAGAAATTCAGCTCAGGGGCGGGGGTGTGGCATGGGACGGGTTGTTAGCATGTGTTAATTTACAATCAATAATAGAAAATACTAAATAATATTATATATAGACATATGAAATTTGAAAGTTTATAGTAATTAAGTTCATTTCAAAAGATTACAACTCAAAATTCAATAAACAATTTACATATATAGACACATGAAATTCGAAATTTTACAATAATTAAGTTTAATTCAAAAATTTAATTTAAAATTAGTAGTTTTTTTTTTTCATGAATGAAATAAGTTCATTTTATAGAGGAAAAATGGTTATTTGAATTTTTTATTAATTATAAAAAATTATTATAAAAATTAAATTTATTATATAACACTTACTTGATCATTCAAATTATGATCTAAAAGTTATTATCAGACAAATATTTTGAGTTAATAAATTTCATGCAATGGAACCAAAATGAAACATTTTTAATAGATTTAGAACTAAAATGAATAATTTTTAAAGATAATAATTAAAGTAAATTTAGGGACTATCACACAATTTATTCGACCTTCAAAATGATAAAATATACTATAGCCCCTTATTAATTATAAAACTTACAGATATGTACGTAGCTTTAATTTTTCTACAATTGTATCACATATCCAACAACTCAAGAAAATTTTTTAAAATTTTAGGGGGGTGGCTGCCCTTCCCGCCCCTAATAAGCTACGCTCCCTGCCTAGAAGTAATCAATTAATATCTTCAAGCTTCAAAATTACTCTAATTTGTATCATAAGTTGAGGTTATCTTTGCGTAATCTAGGGATGAAATTTTATTTTCCAAAATCATTAACAGCTTACATGGACCTCCTTCCCACTGGGTAAATGTAAATGATTTGCTCATCAAAGCTTCTTGTCATGAGCAAAATCTTTTGGGTACTTATGATAATGAGAGTTTAGGTTAAGATGATGCAAATTATCTTGTGTTTTTTTTTCTTTTTGGTCCTTTTTGGCAGAAGCATTAGTCCCTCAACTTCTATTTTTCTCAAATACAAAAATGATTGACCATTATCCATCTCAGGAAAGTACCAGTCAATGTTTTTTGTCAATTCAACTTCTACAAAGGATTCATGTCTTTAGCAACATACTAGTAAGTGAACCACACTTCGTTGTGGCTCAATCAATGAAGAAACAAATTTTTTATACTGATTACATTTTTATAGAGTAAAAAAGAGTTAAAAATGTGTTAATTCAAACTAAGTCATGATCAATTCAATAAATTTAAGAAAATATTGAAATGTTTTAAAATTGTTGATAACCAATTAGGTTTGGGATTTAAGCACAACGTGGGGTTTTGACTATAACTCATGCATATTCAGGAGTCTTAAGTGAAAAAAAAAAATTAGGACATCATTTGTGTTTGTTGGAACAAAGTGACAAAAATGTATGGTTTTAAAATTTGAAGATTAAAAGATATCATTATAGACAAACAAAGGATCTATTGCATAATTGGACACCCTCTGGCTGGAGAACAATGCGAGTACTGTCGAGTGTCGAGTGGAAAAAAGGACTAATTTTAAAGTTTGAAGGAAAAAATATCATCTAAAATAAATAAAGGACTTATTGTGTAATTTGACCATTTGTATTCTCAACATGCTCAAAAAACAACCAAGTTTAGGGAAAAAATGGGGGAAAGAAAAACAGCAAAAAAAAATTTATGTAGCAAGCCAAGTTAATGTTATTAATGTCGCTTTCAACACTTGAAGATTAAAAGAAATCATTATAAACAAACAGAGAATCTATTGCATAATTGGACACCTTCTAGCTAGAGAACAATGTGAGTACTGTCCGGTGTCGAATGGCAAAAATGACTAATTTCAAATTTTGAGGGAAAAAATATCATCTAAAATAAATAAAGGACTTATTGTGTAATTTGACCATTTGTGTTCTCCACAAGCTAAAAAAACAACCGAGTTTGGGCTAAAAAGGGCAAAAAAAAAAAAGCCACTATAGTAGGCCAATTATTTGACAACAATGAAGAAAGACTTTTCAGAATTAATTTATTTTTCAGACTCATAAGTTGATCAATCTCAAAGGAAGATAACCAATGGTGAAAATATAAGAAATGATTAATTTTAATATACATGAAAGATGTATGGATATATGAGCAAATGTTGCATAAATCTTGCACTTAATTGCACGCTAATCAATAAAGGTACAAATTTTTTATACTAAATGCATCTATAATCTATAGTGAAAAAAATATTAGTAAAAAATTATGAATTTAAAATTAAGTTATAATCAAAATTAATTTTTGTAACTAATTTGTAGTTTGGGGTTTCAAAACATAAAAATTAAAAATTTAGAATATCTTTTGTGTTTATTAGGATGGAGTAATAAAAATGTCTGATTTTAAAATTTGAGAACCAAAAAATAGTATTATATATAAATAGAGTATCTATTATGCAGTGTTACCCTTTTTTTACTTTGGACGTATTTTGGGCCAACAAAGAAAAAGCCATGGGGGTGGGGGAGTTTTTTCCTCGGATTTTTTGTTTTTTTTTTTACAGCAACTTTTTTAATTTGGAATTTTTTTATGCCTATATTTTAGAGAAAAAAATCAAATGCAAAAATGAAAATATAGGCTAAAAATAAAAGAAAACAACTCAAATGAAAAAAAAAACACAAAAAAAACTGTAGTTAGGCGTGATACTATTCCCAACATCTCAGACCTCAAGAAAACTCAAATGAAAAAAAATAAATGAACCAAATGGAAAAAAATCAACTCAAATGAAAAAAAAAAAAACATCGCACAAAAAAACGTATTACTGTAGCAGAGTGAGCGCTGTAGTTGACACGCTTCAGGTCCAAGGAAAAATCCAAACTGAAAAAAAAAAACACTGTAGCAGAGGAGGGAACTATTCCTAACGTCCCTTCCACTTCTTGGACGTTTAGTATATATAATATGTAGGATAGTCTGACATAACTTGGAAAAAGCATTACACATTTTCACTCTGAGATTTTCAAAATTAAAAGAAAAAAAATCAGACATGATAGAAAAAGTGGTTGGGTAAACTGGCCTCAAGAGCTTGGTAAGCAATAGAGTAGAATCCTGCGTATAAAAATAGCATCAGAGTCTTGAGATGTACTCCCAAGGGAAACCCTCCAATACTTAAATTATTTTTTCGGTGAAAAATAGCAGGGAGAAAAAGAGGAGAGTTAGGATCCCTTATCTCGAGATTGATGAATGGTTTATATAGTCAATGCGTGCTCTAGGTAGTTCGTTGTTTGGGATAGAAATCCCATAATTTATCCCACATTTGCGAGATATAGTTGATGCCCGGCGGCATCTTTGTCGGGAAGACATTGTGACTCCGGGAGGGACTTCCTGAGGGGGAGAACGTCTGGAGCTCAAATTTCCCAGGGGAGTGTGCCTGAAAATACTCAGAAAAGAGGGTTAGGAGGTCCCCGGGGTGTTTTTCCGGGGAGGAGCCTCCGACGCCCTAGTCAGTGTCCTGAGAGGTGAAAGAGGGGGAGCACTAGGAAGTTTAGTGGCCTTGCCTGTTTGTGTTTTCTCAAGGAGGAGGAGTCGAACCGTTTGCCAGGGTCTGTTCCCTGGTATTTATAGGAGTGTCCAGCCCGTTCAGATGATGACACGTGTTCGGTCGGATGTTTTCTGAGTTTCTGGGCGTAGGGGACAAGTAGCCGGTGGCAGGCTCCTTGAGCCTTGAACCGAGACAGGTCGTGACAGGACCTGGACGGCGTCGGTGTGTCAGACCGCCGTTTAGGGCGGCCTGTAACGTCTGTGGGCGACATGTCAGAGGCTCCTTAAATGTTCATGTCGTACTCCCGAAGTCCTCTGGGCGAGGTCGTCCTTTGGTATGGATGCCCTTCTTCAGGAGTTATGCTCGTAGTTCGGGGAGTCCTTTAGTTCGGTGGTTCTGCCTTCGGAGGATTCTCTCCTGCTTGTAAGGGCTAGGCCTCTGTCCCGAAGACGATCCGTTTGGTCCCTCGAGGAAGTCGGCAATACCTTTAGATTTCCTGGCGTATTAGCCGAAGTCCTGACTTCGTGGTGCTCGACTTCGCTCCTGCCGAGGTCAATGACAGTGCTTCTTTTCGGGCTACGCCAAGCTTCCCGAACACAACTTCGGCGGGAAGTACGTACTGGGAGAGGCGAAAGCCCTTCGGCTATCACAGGCCCCCCTCGAAAAAGCCGAAGTGGAAACTTCGGTTTGTCAGCTTTCGGAGGGTGCCTCTTTGGGCCCTGGGTGTAGTACTTGTGCCGAAGACGGACCTTTCGTTCGAAGACGTAGGCTGTTCGACCATAGCCTGTCCTTTGGTGTCTTTGAGGTAACCTACTTTTTTCCTTTTTGCAGGTCTGTGTAACGTCGCGTCTTGTAACCAGACGTGTCAGTCTAGAGCGGTGCGCCCAGGATTTAGGGGTGTCAGAAAGCGTGTCCCTCTTTTGGCGCGATTGCTGACACGTGGCACGTTTGTCATTAGCGAGGGCTGCATCGGATACAACAGGCGCGTCTTTTCATGTGCAGTAATCAGTTACGGTGACTATTCGCCTTCATGGGGTACTTATGACGTCGGTTCGCCTACCCCCCTCGGCCTATATATACTCTTGTTCCTTCATAACCCCCTTTTGCTTCTGCTTTTGCTCTCTTCTGCTTTTCAACTGTTTTTGCGTTTTCTCCTGCTTTTCGCGGCGGTGCTGTTTGACAGAGTTTTTTCCGGCCACCTTTCACGACGGCGTCTTCAAACCCAGATTTTGGCAAAGCATTTGGTGGGTTTTAACCTCCTGAGTCTTCTGTTTTTCAAGCTTTTTTCCCGAAGTCATTTTTGCCTTTTTCCGAACTCGTTTTTCAGCCGACATGCCTGTTCCCGAGAGCTGGCAACCTCTTCTGTCTCACCCTTGCTGCACCACTCCTGAAAAACTAGAAAAATGGAAGAAAAAATTCTTCCTTCCCTCGTATGCCGTTACAAGGTTGCCACGTTCTGACCAATTTAGCTTTTCGAACCGTAGTAACGAGGTTACCATTTTCCGAGCCCAACTGAAGGCCGGACTTCGGTACCCTCCTCCGAAGATGATTTGTGACTTTTGCCAATTCCATGGCATTGCCGTAAATCAACTTCCGCCGAACTCGTACTGCTATTTTAACGCCTTCCTCTGTATGTGTGGCGTCTTCAAAATAGAACCCCACTTCATTATCTTTATGCAGTACTATAAGCTCTTCGTGGTCCCGAAGGGTGGCTTTTACTTTATGCTACCTCGGGGATCAGGGAGCAAAAAGTATATGTTCACTTTTGCCACTAAGGACAGCTGGCGAGGGTGGCAACAAAAGTTTTTCTTTCTGAAGATGGAGGAGGCCTGGTCGCATGTTCCGACCAAGTGGGCTCGGGGAAGGCTGGAGATGGACGTCGTAGATCCGAGGATAATGCTGACTCCCGAGTTGGCTCCCGTATTCGCGGACTTCGACAGACGTATCCGAGCCGTCTCCGACTGGGATTCCGAGGTCCCTTCGCGCTCTCTCTACCCCTTCCCCATCAATTGGAAGCTGATGACCGAGGAGGTTCTTCGGGAGCTAGGGGTAGTGAAGGAGCACAAGACGGACCTTGGGATGCCGGCTCCTGCCATCGCTGGGAAAGACTCCTGGCTGGTGCAACTCCTTCGGGAGGAAGTTACTTACGAAACTTTTTATGAGCGTAAGTTATCTTCGAGTCCCTTTGTTATAATTTCATCTTGGACTCACACTGATGTCTTCTTTCTTTTCTAGAGATGGGCGACGACACTGCTGCCTTCTACAAATCCCTTTTCCTCGGTCAATCCGAGAAAGGTGAGCAGACGAAGAAGGCTGTCTCCCGAAGGCGGAAAGCGACTGGGGCTGGGCCTTCTTCCAAACCGGCGAAGAAGACTGTTCCACCTCCTCAGCCGGAAGTTCATGAAGAGGTAAGCGGAGAGCCCGAAGCTGCCGCCGCTCCGCCGCCCGAGGTTGCTGCCGACGTCCTTCCGACCGATGTCCCTCCTCGGAGCCCTACCTCGTCGCAGGCCCTTCTAGATGCCTTGGTAGAGGCCCCTTCTGCCGAGGAGTGGCGCAAGAGCAAAGGCAAGGGGATTTCTACCGAGGAGGTTTTGGATTCTGACGATGACGTGGCTGAAGTGCCATCAGGTTCGTTTTCTATCGAACTGTGATGCCTTCACTTTTTTGAATCTTGAGATTTACTTGCCTTGACTAGCTTTTTGTTTTGCCGCGTAGGGGAGTTACTTACTCTGGGTTGGGCAGCCGAGCATGCCCGGAAGCGAGCCCTTCGAGATGCCCGTATCCCGAAGGGGAAGATCCCGAAGGAGCCTTTCTGGTCATTTATGGAGGACATGAATTTGTACTCCGGAGACTGCCAGCAAATGGCCAAAGAGATCTCGAAAGGGATCCTTACCGAGGCCTCCTTCAGGGCCGTTACGGAGGCTCACCCGGGCGACGATTCCCTCGCCACGAAAGTTTCCGAGCATGCTGCCCAGGTATGCTTCGTGCCTTCCTTTTTCCTTTTGATTTCTTCTAAGTATTTGGCTCTCTTTTTTTCCTTACTTACTTTGCCTTTATTTCTTTGCAGTTGCTTACGGATAAGACCTTATGGAAACACGTAAGTAATGCACCTTTTTGAACCCTAATAGTTTATTTAACATCAAGTATGTGAAGTCCGAGTAAAAAGACAGTAATTTATTGTGTCGAAACATGCACTTCATGTAGCTTCCTTCCATCAAGAGCAACACGGTTGGTTGGTGACTAGATGCTTTACCACATACTTCAAGGGACATCATGACTAGGCGAGCGCAAGCATGGCAGATATTCAAGCATGGTGGCACGTATTTGAGGTTTGCACTTTCTTATTACTATTTAGACTTTATCAACCATGTTGCGAACTATGCGACACTATATATTTTTTTTAACGTGCAAGGATTATGTAAATGGGATCCAGCTCACCATAATGAGTTCTATCGCGTTTGGCATATGATGGTGGCAAATGATTACTGATCAACGCTGGGTGACATCCGCCGAGAGAAAAATCCAAAAAAATGGCGAGGAAGGGCATCTTTTATGACCAACGCACAGTATGCAGAAATGAAGGAATGGTGGGCTACAACGGAGTTTAACAAGCGATCTGCAAGGGGTAAGACAATGTAAGCTTCGTCATCGTAGTCATTCAACTCCACAGGATCATGCAGTGCTACTTATGCAGGAGGTTCGGTTTCAATTACTGAACACCGAGAATGAATGGTAAAATTACCATTCTCTTTTACACAAAATTTAACTTACTTACGTTGTAATAAAATTCATGTTAGTACGTTTCCAATGTAGGCGTGGAGGAAGAAAGATTCCGGAGAAGAGGGACCTTGGCTTGTTCAAGGTGATGCAGCAAACTCATAAGAAAAAGACCGCGGGGAATACGTTAACAGGCGGAGTGAAGAAGTTGTTGGTTAATTATTATGACTCATAAATTACAGCCAATATTTCTGATCTTATTACTAATAAATTATCTTTACTTTTTATGAAGGCAACAATAACTGTTGAAATTGAGGAAGCAAAATAGGAAATGGATGACGAACGTGGCGCACCTGACATAGATGAGGCTGCGATCATAAGTGCCGCTGCTGGAGGCAGGAAAAAAGGGCGTGTCTTTGGCCTTGGATCAGAACAACATGTCGTGCCTGGACGATGGCGACCAGGGCTTACTCATGCAGGACATGTTGATGTGATGCAGACTCCGGAGTTCGCTGAAAAAGTATAGCGAGTCGTAGCGGAGCAAACTGTACAATAAGTATCACATTATGAGCGGAAGCTAGAGTGTCTGAAGAGGAGACAACGGATTGAGCTTGAGTACATATGTAAGTCACTTGGCATTCCCCCGCCCATGCCTCCTACAGATGATGATGATCCCTCGGGATCAGATTAAGAATAGATCAAGTATATCATGCTACTATATGTATTTATAGACAAACATTCACTTAGTTCGATTATAAAAGCATGTAATTTAAACTCTACTAGAGCTCATGTGGATTTAGTAGCAAATTTCCAACTTGACTTAGTAATTTTAATTATGTATGTTTTTATGTGGATTTATAACTACATTTATATCATGACTTAGTAATTTGAATTGTGTAGCTTTTTATATCGTTATATATACATTTTTATGTAATTTCAGTTAAAAATTTGACTACATACCATATAATTAACTGGAATATAACAGTTTAATGTTTAAACTAAACATTCAATTGGAATTGAACAACACAGGGATGAATAATATAAATGAAAAAAAATTTCAATGGCCAAAGCTGTTGAAAACTTTTATTATGGCCAAATTTCCAATTGCCTAAACAGTTGGAAAAAGAAAAAATTTTCCAATTGCCTAAGGAAAATTTTCCAACTGCCCAGGCAGTTAGAGATGGGCAATTGGAGAATTTTCCAACTGCCAAACTGGCTGGACAATTGGAAGCAGTTGGAACACCAAAAAAATAATATTATAATTACAGCCGTTGGAAATTCTCCAACTGCTTATTTTCCAACGGCTGACAGTTAGAAATTCCAACTACTAAGATCTGGGCCATTGGAAGTTTTGGATTTCCAACTGCCAAAGTTCCAACGGCTAGCCGTTGGAAACCTAAAATTTCCAACTGCCGGCCGTTGGAAATGGCAGTTGGAAAAGGCTAATTTTTAGTAGATTTTAGTATGTAGAGATGTTAATCTTATAGAGAAATTTCAAAATTATTTCTACATGATGTCTTAGCTTTATATAAAATGTATCCAAATTCATCTACTTGTAGACAAGATAAACATGTAGGAAACTATAAAATATAACATAATTTTTTACACTTAAGTATCCTGAAAAATAAAATGATTATCTCCCAGTTAAAGGTAAAACTTGAATAATCAAATCATCTTATCCTCATTATTTGAAAAACAACTTGTTGACATTCAAAGACTAGAAACAAACACTCAAATACCAAAAGTAAATACTACCAACCCAATGACAGACACTTTAAAGTAGACACTCTTTTGCGACAATTGAACACTTAACAACATTAATGCGTTGATTAGTCGTGGGCGTCCTCCAGCACTGTCATATCTCACTCTTTTGTCTTATTTTGTTTGCCAAGTGTTTAAAAACAAGTTTGACTTGTTGTATGAACAAGCAGGCACTTATGAAGAGCAAGATATAACCTTTTTCTTGAATGGGTTAAAAGAAGATATTAGGAACCCGGTCAAAATGTTTAACTATAGAACACTCCAGCAGACCCAAGGGCTAGCCAAGTTATAATAAACCACCTTCAATTCCTAGGTCAAAAAGGTAAAAAAGGGTAACACAGCTGTTGTCAATAAGCCATTATCGATTGTGGGTCCACCTCCTAAGACAACTTCCTTGCTAGGTCTAAGCTCTAGAACCCCACAAAAAGAGGTGATAGGTAAAAGGCCAGTAAGAAAACTTGCCTCTAAGGAGATGAAGGATAAAAGGGCAAAAGGGGAGTTTTTTTGGTGCAATGAAAACTTCATTCCAGGGCACAAGTGTGCCAAGAGTCAGCTATATGCAATAGTAGAATTTCCTGGGTCTGATGAAGAGGATAATAATTAAGTAACAAAAATAAAGAAAATGGAAGGTCCAGTAGTAGCAGTTATATCTGCTCATGCCCTTTACATTACCCTACTAGAGGGAGCTGCTAGGTTCCAAACCCTCAAAGTGTATGGTCAAGTGAAGAATATGCCTGTGGTGGTGCTGGTTGACACAGGTGGCACCCACAACTTTATTAACCCTAAGATAGCTAAATGGTTAAGGTGGAACATTAAAACAACTAGACCCACACTAATCAAAATGGCTGATGGCACAATCAGAAATAGTATTTCAATATGCAAAGGAGTTCTCTCAAAGCTACAGGGGGTAACTTTCATCTCTGACATGAAAATTTTACCAGTGGCTAGTTGTGATATTGTCTTGGGTGTACAATGGCTCAAAATGCTAGGCAATATCATGTTCAACTTTGAAGTAATGGAAATGGAGTTTACATGGCAAAACAAACCAATAATCTTGAAAGGGATAGAACCTACCTACAAGATAGTGAATGGCTCTAAGATAGTACAGCTAATCAAAGAAGGTAATCCAGCAGTCATATGCCAGACTGTGGAAGATGCTATGGATATTGATCAAGTCCAAATTTTTAGCGTAGAAGTGATAGTGCAACTAGTTGACAATAATTTAGCGATTCTAATCCATAAGCATGAGAGGATTTTGGAAGAGCTTAAAGGGCTACCCCTTAGCAGGACATACGATAACAGTATCACTGTAAAGGAAGAAACTAGACCCATCAAAGTAAGGCCATACACATACCCTACTTTACAAAAAGATGAAATTGAGAGGTTGGTGCAAGAAATACTGGCAGCTAGAATAATACAACCAAGTAGGAGTGAGTATGCTTCACCAGTGGTGCTAGTAAAAAAAAAAGATGGTACATGGAGACTACGTGTAGACTACAGGCTGTTTAATCAGTAGACAGTAAAGGAGAAGTACCTCATACTAGTTTTAGAAGAGCTCTTGGCTGAACTTCATGATGTTAAATTCTTCACAAAGCTAGACATAAGAGTTGGATACTACCGGATTTGAATGAAAGGGGAAGATGTGCATAAAACAATCTTTAAAACACATGATGGACATTACAAATGCCTGGTAATGCCCTTTGGACTAACCTAGT
>SMDT01001900.1:0-65621 GCA_005392925.1 Aquilaria sinensis
ACATTAAAGACGAGACTTTTGTTTGAAATGAGTGATCCTGTAATGAAAACGAAAAGCAGAAAACAAAGTAGCCGGGCAAAACGTACGATGGTGATCACAATTGGGAATCAAGGTAAAAAAAAAAAAAAAGATTAAAAAAATCAATAAATAGGAATATTAAAATAATTCGCAAAACAAAAATGGAGGACAACAAAGCAAAGATGAAACCTCCATGTGTGCCATCCAACAGCTCAGCATTTAAAAAGTAAACAAAAAAGGAAAAGAAAACATTTGCATCCATACCTTCAGATACACAGCCACATGTGGGTTTAGTGTATCTTCGAAAATGACAATCGGATTTTTAATTGGAATGACATGCAAAAATAAATAAAGGATTAATAGACAAGTTTGAATTATTTTCTCACATATTTATTTTCTAAAAAAAATAACATAAAATTGTTAGAATTTATCTTAATAAGGATAACATGAATTAAATCTTTCTTAACAACTTTGCCCTTTTATTTCTCTCACTTGTCCAAATTCTTGTTGGTTGTGGCAAACAAGCTCAAAAAAAATCCAAATGAGCTTCTTTGGGGGAAGGATCTAAGTGAATAAAAGTTGGCCCCATTTGATTGGAGTACAATTGTTAGAAGTAAACTAAACAGAGGCTTGGGCATAGGAAGAACCAGGGCTCGGAATGCTGCTTTACTTACCAAGTGGATCTGGAGACATCACAACGAAACAAATTTCGTATGGAGAATTTCAGTATCAAATAAAGAGCATAATGAGCAGAAGAAACTAAGTAAGAATTATAAAGTCAATAAAATAAACGAAATTTCTTTCATAAAGGACTGGAAAGACAGAGTAGGAAAGCAGTAAAATAACCCATGAATTTGACAAATAAACAAACAAATCCTTCATCGATACCTTTGCTTCAACATCCAAACCAATTCTTAAAGGGAACACAACAAAATGAAGCCAACCCTGAGCTATAAATACGTTCTTGAATGCTGGCCTCATGCAAGAGGGTATCCACAGAAACTTTGTTTTTTAATTTTTGGAGAAAATAAGAAAACTCATCATATGATCTTTTTGCTTTTATAAAATCCGCAAAAAAGGTTACTAGAAGTCAAGTACCTACTAATAATAAAATCAAATCAAACCCTAAAGTTTCACATCCTAAATAACTATAAAAGCATAGTTAATTTTAAGAAAAATGAAGCTACATACCAGAAATCACAATACCCAAACCTAGGGTAAATTGCATGCGTTACCCCCAATCTTTAATTATTGTTTCAGTTCTAACCCTAACCTTCATTTTGCTCGTAGCATATCCCTAATCTCAATAAAACGTTTCATTTTGACCTCCTTTTGGACGAAAATTGTTATCTCGGATGGAAAAAGCCACGTCAATAGGAAAAAATGCTTGCCTTTACCCCTGTAAAAATTTTCTTTGCCAAAAAAGCCTTAAAACTTTTAAGTTCGACAAAACTTACTAACAACCCCCAGTAGCCCGTCACCCTCCGACAGGCCATTCTCTTGCCTCCCTTTCCTCCCCCTCCCTCATCTCCTCCCATCTTCGAACTCCCCATCCTCCCCCTCCTCCTCCTTCTCCCATCTCCGGCCTTCCCTTTCCTCCCCCTCCTCCTTCCCTCCGAATCCGTCCGTTTCCCAGGCCCTCCCCTCCCTTCGCCTCCAAGGATGACGGTGTTCCGTTGGCCGCTACAGCTGGATCATCCTGACATACATGATGCCCCCTGATACCCAGCATGTCACGGTGCTCCACATCATCGTTAGGGAGGACTTGTCGCACACGCTGGCCGAGTGTGTTCGACATCCAGAAGGTCAATATGCCAATTCGGCTCCAGACCACCATCTTCCTAATTGAACAATCGCATTGTCGAAAGGTCGATGGTGCTCCGATTCGCTACCATCTCTATTGCCATCAACCGTCTCTAGCACGAATTGAGCCTCCTCATTGTGAATCACATGAATCGTGCAGGAATCAAGATGAATCAAGCAAAATCACAGGAGAAGGATAGGAATCGCGATGGAATCAGACGCAATCACAAGCGGGGGATGCGGGAGAGGAAACAAGGATGGGTGAATGGCGACGGGGATAGGTGACTAACGGTGAAGATGGGTGAGTGATGTCGGTGAGGGAGGTGAACGGAGGACAGAGATGGTCGGAGATGGAGGCCAAGATGAGGAGGGGGTTGTTTTATTGTATTTCAAAGTTTTAAGGATTATTTGTTAAAGAGAAAGTTTTCAGGGATTAAAGTTACAATTTTCCCTTACAATAACATGCTGATGTGGTTTTTTCTTCTGAATTAACGACTTCCGTCACAAAAGGTCCAAAATGGAACATTTTAACCACGTTAGGGAGGCA
Source organism: Aquilaria sinensis (assembly GCA_005392925.1). Classification (NCBI taxonomy): domain Eukaryota; kingdom Viridiplantae; phylum Streptophyta; class Magnoliopsida; order Malvales; family Thymelaeaceae; genus Aquilaria; species Aquilaria sinensis. The sequence continues at coordinate 2,369 of SMDT01001900.1, forward strand.
CTACGAACAAATTCAATGTTGGGGTTAAAACAGGAACATAATTAAAAGGTTGGGGGTAACGGGTGCAATTTACCCCCAAACCCATGTGTTTGATTAGTGATGAGAAGCAACCGATAAGCCCTCTGTCCGTGGCCCCAAAATTCCAACTTCTATGCAGCTCCTACATCACCTACTCAACCGCTAGGCGCTAAAGTCAAATAACAACAACTTACTTCGACCGAATAGCAAAACACGAAGTTAAGAAAAAAAAAATGAAGCAGCATATCTGATCACCCTCTCGCTCTTTCTGCTCATTGTTGATGCTGTCAAATTCAAAGATCTGAGACCTGCTGTGCCTGGAGGTCAGCTAGGTCACTACCATTATCCATTACCTTCTGCATGCTTTCCTACAACCACAACCGATTGTGTTGCTGTCCATGGAGTCACCATCCAACTCGTCTTCATCATCTATGATACCTGGAAATAGATAGAGCTTGAGATTTTTGTAGCCAATGAGAAAAAGCAAAGGTAGAGAAAAACGTATTAATTGAAGCAGGGGTAGATATTAAACGGGTTGGACACCATTAGCCTAAAATTTGTGGATGGGAATGTCAAATATGGAGAAATTGGGTTTCTCTTCCACTATAAAATTGCTTTCCCATACTCAGAAAGCTGCCCACTGTTTCTAACCCCAGTAGAATGCCTCTCCCATTCACTGCCTGATCGTGTGAGTGAAAGAGACAGAGATCGTAAGAAGCTTCTTAGCGTTCTACTATTTGCCAAACCAACCGGGCATACCAAACAACGTCGTTTTAGATTGGGCTAGGCTCAAATTTGGGCCGAAAGTAGCTTCTGTTCATTGTAGGCCCAAAAATGGTTTACTATTTAGGAATAGTAACCAATAGTTGGCAATTAGTATATGGTGTAATTTGAAGACCGGAACGGCTAAACGTTTGGCAAGAAATAGAGAGATGAGTTGGGAAATAACGGTTGAATAACAACCTTAAGATGGATAAATTTTAGGAGGTACACATGTCAAATTTAGGTGAATGGTGGACTGAATGGAGGAGGAAATTAGGGTAGAGCATAGTAGGAGCAAATATGACAATAAAGTTATACTATGCCTGAGATCAAATATCACTCATTATTTCCCAGTTTGTGTTTGCATTCTCAGAGTAAATATGTTAGTAAAGTTAGAGCGTCAAAGCAAATATGTCACTAACTATTAAAAATTTAATAAAAAAAAAAAGAAATATAACAAGCTTTGAAATTTTAGGGTGATAATGTGACATCTAACAAACTTTATGGGCTTTAGCATTTATCATTTTATTTTTTTTTGCACCATTTAATAAATAAAATAAAATATGGAATTTTGGAATAATATTTGAAAAAGTAGAAAAAGTGATGTAATGTGCTTTTTTTCAATTAAGTACAATGGCCAAACAAATACTACTATAGTAAGAATTTTTTTAAACCTGTAGCTTTTAGAATTTGTTTAGTAAAATCTCAAATCTATAAGTAATCTTAAACTTCAACTCTATAAAATAGTAGTCCTACATCTTTTTTATTTCTAACTCAGGTTAAATCCTTAAAGTAAGAGGGGCAAGAAGTGTTATGTGACGTTTACTCATATTTGACTAATGGATGATGGCGTAACAAGCAAGACCACAACTATGTCGAAAGAGAACTTGATTATACACTAGCTACAGATTATAGTTTGGCTAGTGTTATGGGTGTAAGTTTTGGGTTTTGGGTCAAGTTCAAGCCCAAACCCAATTTTTTTGTGTCGATCAATAACTAGTTTTTTTTCTTACTCGAACCCGAACTGAAGTAGGTATTCACCTAGAACCGAACCTAACCTGAAAATATTGGGTTAAGGTTAGGTTGGGTCAGTTTAACCCTATACCCACCACCACTACTACTAGCTATTCTCCTCCACTACTCCATCTTCGCACTCCCTCCGTTCTCTTCTCCTCCGCCATGGAACGATCTAAATGGTGAAGGTGCCATGAAGTAGAAGTTTTCTTAGTCTTCTCCTACTCTGTCTTGTGCATGAGCTATTAGGCAAGGATGAGTTGGTGGCGGTATGTCTAGTGCGGGTTGGCGATGGCAGCGGTGGTGTTGTGCTATCAAGGGCAATTGATTGAACTGGTGGTGACCAGCGTGGTGAGGTAGGTCAGGGCTAGCTGGGCTAGTGTCCATCAAGACTAAAGATGGACAATGGGGCGACAATTGAGGGAGTGCGGGGTGATGGCTGATGGACGACTGAGGAAACTGGTCTAAAAGGAGAAGGATGGCTTTGTGTATGGTGTGCGTCTGCTGAAGCTGACTGTGTGACTGACAGAGTGAGAACAAAATAAGAGGTTGGGGTTAGATTAAGGTTAGGGATAATTGTGGGTTCAGTTAGGCTGATGAAGGATTGGGCTGTGGAAAGGTTTCATAATTTCTAGTTGGTCAGGTTAATCCGAGTTGGACCTGAATCAACCCAATTTTTGTTTATCTAAAATGAGTCAGTGTTGTGAGTTTTACAACCCTAAATTGCAAACGCACGGGGCGTGTGTAGATAGGGTGAATAAGATATCATTCCCACGAGGATTGATTTGCATTGTTTGCTAATTACCACTACCTTGAGACTCACTTTAGCTAAACAAGCAACAATTGACGATTTACTCACTATGAAAATAACTAAGTTTGCAACTCCACTTAAATTACTACTAAACAAGAACAACAAACACAATGCAAATTAGGGGTTTTCTAATGAATTAACAAAACACACTTCCTATGATTTTCACTATTTGACTTGGTTAGCTAGTGAATTAAGGCTAATAGTTTGGTTTTTCTACTTGTTGGTGAAGTTAACTAATTGGGCCCTTACTCTCCCAAGTGAAAGGGTCACTCTCCCAAGCTTACACTAGAATGGACTCCCATCCAAATTGCTAGTTCAAGAGGGGCATTACAAGTGCAATTTACCTTCACCTAGTGTCCTAGACTAGTCTCCCAACAAGCCCATGGCCACTACACTCTTCTCCTAATTCCAATTCCTTTTAATCTTTTCTAAGAGTTTAAAAGAAATCTAAAGTGCAATTGATTAGGGCCTTTGATCAATCAACACAACAATAAACTCAAGGAGAAGAGTAAACAAGCAATGAAGGAAAACCAAAGTCAAATAGCCATTAATCCAACCAACATAACCAATTCAAGTAGCTACAACCATAGAAAGTGTAGAGAAAACTACTCCATAATCAAACTAAACATACACATGAAAATACATAAAAGAGCATCCATATCTAAATACAAGATAAAAGAAGGAAAGAAGGAACCTAATAGACTTTAGATGCTTGATTCCTCAAGGCTCCTACAAGTCTTCAAGTTCTCCAAGCCTTCTCCAAGCAAGAATCCATAAATGCTCCCAAGGAAGATGAAGAAATGCAAGAAAATGGTGATGAAAAACCTAAGTCTAAGATGAGAAGATGAAAAATGAAAAGTGTGAGTTCTTCTTGCTAGGTTCCAAGTTCTTCTACTCTTGGAGGTGTCCCTTTCACTCACCAAACCATTTGGATAGAAATCCTTGGCCAATAGCAAGCTTGAGTTCAAATTTGAGGTAGGGGACCACTTTCCCGGGTGACTGGCGCCTAGGCCTCAGGAAGGGGTGCCTGGGCGCCTAGGGCGCCTAGGCTTGGGCACCTAGGCTTCAAGCTCGCAGGTGCTCTGGCGCCTAGGCCCCAGGAGGGGGTGCCTGGGCGCCTAGGCCTCCAGGCTCGCAGGTGCCTGGGGCCTAGGCCTCAGGTGGCGCCTAGGCCTCCAGGGTGCGTTTTTTAGGCAGAGAACTTTTGTACTGTGGCGCCTAGGCCTCGCTCCTGGGGCCTAGGCCTCACAGTTATAATTTTCGTTGACTTTTGCGTTCCCGTTTTTTGTTCCGCTCGTCCCGGTGCCATTCCAATGCTATGGTCTGCTTCTTCAACCTACAAAATGAAGGATCGAAGCAAGAATCGGCAAAAAATATTGAGTGGTAAGGTAGAAAATTGTGGTCAAAGTTGACAAAAAGTCAACATGTTTGACCACAAAATTAACATTTATCAAACTCCCCCAAACTTAGAAAAATGCTAGTCCCTAGCATTTATTAACCTAAAAACATAAAGCCATCAAAACATAGAAGCTAACAACATATACTCAATATCATATCATAAAGTCATTCAAAGTACAAGCTCAACTCAAGAGAAATTAAGGTAAGTAATGAAAGAAGAACTTTGTCATTAACGGTAGGTAATTGCTGCTAAGTGTTTCACTCCCTAATCTATGGTTGCCTAGTGTATCTAAGGCTTATAATGCCACTTCATCCACAAATTTGCAAAAGGACCCAAACTACCCATGAATTGTCCCTAAGGAGTATGCATGCAAATTTAAGTCCAATGACATATATATAAGGTTGTACCGTGGCCGGGTTTGGTATGGACGGGAATCGGATGGAGGCCTTTTGAGGTGGGGCTAAAGAAGTAAGTCAAGCATAAACACCATGGGCAATCCTAATAATCAAACCTAAAGTCCCACCCAAGGTATTTTGATTTAAAAATGCTTTTCTTGACTTCCAAGCAACAAATCAAGTAACCCCCATATGCACAATTTTGACAAAACACATGAGTGAACTCCTTTCAAATTAATGAAGTACTTCTACCTTTCCCTTTCTTTATTTATTCTTTTTGTTTTTTGTTTTTTTTGTTTTTTTTTTTACGAGGGCTTTTTCATGTTGACTCGTTTTGCCTTTTTATTAAGGGAAAGATAGTTTTTTTTTTTTTGCAACTAGAAATTCACCCAATCTTTAAAGTTCAAACAAATGTGCATGATTTATCCAAAGTATATTCAAACCATAGCTACATAAACTCAACAATAAGTTCATAACCCAACATTTTTCCCCCAAACTTATTTATTGCTCACTCACACAACTCACAAATTTTTACCCTACCCAAGCCCATATATGCAATGCTCAACTTACTTTAAGGACAAGAGAGGATAAATAACAATGGATATGGCTCAATTATGTGGGTTAAACAACAAAAATGGCTTAAAGGCTCAAAGGGGTCAACTAAGGATTATAATGAAGGGTTAGCCATTTAGGTATGTAGTTAGCCCTAAGTTGTCATTTTCATCCTTTATTTGCATGCATCAATTCGGATATGAAGGGGTCCAAAAGCAAATCAAGGAATCCATAAGCAAAACAAGCAAAACAAGCACCACTCCAATGAATGAAATAATTTATAATGCAAGTGTGCCACACAAGGTCCAAAGACTCACCGGGTATGGTTTCTACCATTAATGACAAGTGAAAATCTTTCTTTACTTAACAAAATTTACAATCAAGTTAAACTTGTAAATGAATTCCTCTAATCATAATAAAGAGCATGCATTGGTTCCCTAAATGCACACAACCTAAATGCAACTACATGTTTCTACATTTATCCACTATATGTCATAATAAGGAAAAGAGATATGATATGCATGTAATGTCATAAGAAAAGAAAAAAAATCACCAAAAACTAATCTAAAAGAAAGAACAACAATTAGATGTCAAGTTTTAGGAAAACTCTCAAACAAGTATCATCCACAAACACATTTATCCCCCAAACTTAAAACCAACATTGTCCACAATGTTGACAAAAAAAGCTAGAAAGGAGATTGTGATTCAAGAATCATACCCGGGAGGCGGATGTTCCCGCCTCCAATTACTCCCACTCAAACTCTTAGTGATGGTGACACTTCATCTTTTCATGTTTACTCTTGATCTTTCTACCATGCACCTACAATAAGCGCAAAGAATAATTAAGAGACATTTTCCCTAAAACTCAACTTATTGAAAAGACAATTAAAAACACAAAGGTGAGAAGAAATGTTGGGGTGCCTCCCAACAAGCGCTTGATTTATTGTCTCTAGCTAGACACCAACTCCTTTGTTTTAGGCACTAGGGTGGGTGATGTGGCTCCACACCCTCTCCTTTGTAAGAATGCTTCCAATGCTTGAAAAGTCCAATATGCATCCAACAAGATGTGCTCTTTTCCATGCTTGAGTTCTCATTTCTTTCCTCTTTAATCATTTTGGGATTCTTCACATTTCCATTCCTTGTTGCTACCCATTTCTTCTTCATTGTTTTCTTCTTCTTTTCTTCCATCAAAGAGTGTGTTGCCTCATCTTTTACTTTTTCCTTGAGATTTGGGGGATCAAATTCATTGACTTCCTTTTGGTCGCCACCCATAACAAAAGTAGGAGAATTCCCTTGGTTGGATTCTATGACTACATCAACCATGTATACTCCCATCTTAGGAGGCGGAGTGCTAGAATCAAACATGTTGAACTCAACTTTTTCATCCTCAACATTGAATATGAGCTTGCCTTCCTTCACATCTATAGTTGCTCCGGCGGTGGCCAAGAATGGTTCTTCCAAAGATAAGGGGGACTTGGTTATCTTCTTCCATGTCAAGAATCACAAAATCCATGGGGAAGACAAATTTGTCAACTTTCACCAAAACATCTTCTATTACTCCCCATGGATACTTGATAGACCTATCCGCCATTTGTAATTGTATTGTGGAGGGCTTTACTTCTAGCCCCAATTTATTGGCAATAGACAAGGGCATCAAGTTGACACTTGCACCAAGGTCACATAATACCTTTTTGAACTCAACTTCTCCAATTGTGCATGGAATAGTGAAGCTTCCGGGATCCTTCAATTTTGGTGGAAGCTTTTGTTGAACAATTGCACTACATTCTTCTGTAAGGCATATGGTCTCAAACTCTTCAAATTTTCTTTTCTTTGCAATGACTTCCTTCAAGAATTTACCCCAATTTGGCATTTGAGTTAAGGCCTCCAAGAATGGGATGTTGATGTGAAGCTTCTTAAAAATGTCCAAGAACTTGCCATATTGATCATCAAGCTTCTTCTTTTGGAACCTTTGTGGGAAAGGTAAGGGTGGGTTTGGTAGGAGTTTTTGCACTCTTTGGGGTTGTTTTTTTAGAAACTCCACCACTTCCTCTTCTTCTTGAACTTGCACTTCATCTTCCAAGATTGGTTTTCCTTGAGTGGGTGTCCTTATGTAAGGATCTTCAAGCTTCTTTCCTCCCCTAAGTGTAATTGCATGACATTGCTCCCTTGGGTTTAACTCGGTGTCACTAGGGAATTTGCCTTTTTGAGATGTCTTCACCGCCAAAGCCAATTGTCCAATTTGATTCTCCATGTTCTTGATGCTTGCACTCACATTTGCCTCCATACTAGCAAAGTTAGCACTCAAGATAGCCGTCTTAGCTTCATTTTTCTCCATTCTATCTCTTGTCTCCTTCATAAATTGTAACATAATTTTTTCCATAGAGGGCTTCTTCTCCATTGAGACTTGGTTGAAGCCGGGAGATGGTCGTGGTTGTTGCACATTCCTTGTGTTACCATAGGAGAAATTTTCATGGTTTCTCCAACTTGGGTTATATTGATTTCCCATTTGGTTGCCTCTAAACCCAAAATTTTGGTTGCCCATGAAATTTGCTTCTTCAAGCTTCATATCTATATGTCCACCATATGTGTTGGAGGTAGAGGCAGCGGCTTGCTCAATAGTTAGCTCCTTTTTATTTGTCAACTTGGACACTTGATTCATGAGAGAAGCTATTTGTGCCGACAAGGCAGTCAATTGGTCAACCTCAAGTACCCATCTTCTTGGTTGAGCTCTTTCTCCCGGCCATTGGTCTTCATTTAGTGCCAATTGTTCTAGAATTTGGAAAGCATCACCGGCTGTCTTTGACATCAAGGATCCACCGGCGGAAGCATCAATCATAAATCTTGAAGTAAGTACTAAGCCTTCATAGAAAAGTTGGATTTGTTGCCAATCCAAGAATCCATGTTGTGGGAACTTCCTAAGCAACTCTTTGAATCTCTCCCAAGCCTCCGAAATAGACTCCATCTCATGTTGCTTGAATGTCACAATTGAAGCTCTCAAGTGGGCGGCCTTGGATGGAGGAAAAAACTTGCTCAAGAATTTTTCGGCCATCTCATTCCATGTAGCAATGCTCCCCGGTTGAAGTGATTGATACCACCCTTTAGCTTTGTCCCGGAGTGAGAAAGGAAACAATCGGAGTCTAATAGCATCGGTGGAGACTCCATTAGCCTTGAATGTGTCACAAGCTTCCAAGAAATCCGCTATGTGAGTGTTGGGATCCTCCGAAGCCAAGCCTCTAAATTGGTTTTGTTGGATGAGAGAAATCAAGGATGGCTTCAACTCAAAGTTGTTGGCTTGAACCGGTGGCCTCACAATACCCGAATAATTCTCCATCACCAAGGGTCGGATGTACTCCCTAATAGGGCTTTGTGGATTTCTTGGATAGACTCCATCTTGATGATCCATCCATCCATTTCCTCCATTGCCACCATTATATCCATTACCATTGAAATTATCACCTCCACCCTCCATGGATGTAGAGGTGGAACTTAATTCTCCCAAGTGTGATGTTGCTCTAAGCTCTCTAAGATGTCTTTCAATCTCCGGAATGAATGGCAACAAAGTAGAGTGTTGGGAACGGGTCATACACCAATGGTACCTATCAAAGAAATATCCAAGCACAAAGGCAACAAATAAGCAAAGAAATAAAGGTTTAGTCTAGAGTCAATCTTCTAGCAATGATATTGAACAAATCAATACAATCAATCCCTGGCAACGGCGCCAAAAACTTGTTGTGAGTTTTACAACCCTAATCCGCAAGCGCACGGGACGTGTGTAGATAGGGTGAATAAGATATCGTTCCCACGAGGATTGATTTGCATTGTTTGCTAATTACCACTACCTTGAGACTCACTTTAGCTAAACAAGCAACAATTGATGATTTACTCACTATGAAAATAACTAAGTTTGCAACTCCACTTAAATTACTACTAAACAAGAACAACAAACACAATGCAAATTAGGGGTTTTCTAATGAATTAACAAAACACACTTCCTATGATTTTCACTATTTGACTTGGTTAGCTAGTGAATTAAGGCTAATAGTTTGGTTTTTCTACTTGTTGGTGAAGTTAACTAATTGGGCCCTTACTCTCCCAAGTGAAAGGGTCACTCTCCCAAGCTTACACTAGAATGGACTCCCATCCAAATTGCTAGTTCAAGAGGGGCATTACAAGTGCAATTTACCTTCACCTAGTGTCCTAGACTAGTCTCCCAACAAGCCCATGGTCACCACACTATTCTCCTAATTCCAATTCCTTTTAATCTTTTCTAAGAGTTTAAAAGAAATCTAAAGTACAATTGATTAGGGCCCTTGATCAATCAACACAACAATAAACTCAAGGAGAAGAGTAAACAAGCAATGAAGGAAAACCAAAGTCAAATAGCCATTAATCCAACCAACATAACCAATTCAAGTAGCTACAACCATAGAAAGTGTAGAGAAAACTACTCCATAATCAAACTAAACATACACATGAAAATACATAAAAGAGCATCTATGTCTAAATACAAGATAAAAGAAGGAAAGAAGGAACCCAATAGACTTCTAGATGCTTGATTCCTCAAGGCTCCTACAAGTCTTCAAGTTCTCCAAGCCTTCTCCAAGCAAGAATCCATAAATGCTCCCAAGGAAGATGAAGAAATGCAAGAAATGGTGATGAAAAACCTAAGTCTAAGATGAGAAGATGAAAATGAAGAGTGTGAGTTCTTCTTGCTAGGTTCCAGGTTCTTCTACTCTTGGAGGTGTCCCTTTCACTCACCAAACCATTTGGATAGAAATCCTTGGCCAATAGCAAGCTTGAGTTCAAATTTGAGGTAGGGGACCACTTTCCCGGGTGACTGGCGCCTAGGCCTTAGGAAGGGGTGCTTGGGCGCCTAGGCTTCCAGGCTCGAGGGTGCTCTGGCGCCTAGGCCCCAGCTCTGGCGCCTAGGCCCCAGGAGGGGGTGCTTGGGCACCTAGGCTTCCAGGCTCGAGGGTGCTCTGGCGCCTAGGCCCCAGGAGGGGGTGCTTGGGCGCCTAGGCCTCCAGGCTCGCAGGTGCCTGGGGCCTAGGCCTCAGGTGGCGCCTAGGCCTCCAGGGTGCGTTTTTTAGGCAGAGAACTTTTGTACTGTGGCGCCTAGGCGTCGCTCCTGGGGCCTAGGCCTCACAGTTATAATTTTCGTTGACTTTTGTGTTCCCGTTTTTTTGTTCCGCTCGTCCCGGTGCCATTCCAATGCTATGGTCTGCTTCTTCAACCTACAAAATGAAGGATCAGAGCAAGAATCGGCAAAAAAAATATTAAGTGGTAAGATAGAAAATTGTGGTCAAAGTTGGCAAAAAGTCAACATGTTTGACCACAAAATTAACATTTATCAGTCAGGTTCGGGTTAGCCAAAATCTAATTTTTCCAAACATTGACCCAACCCTAACCAAACATTTCAGTTCAGATTTCAAGTTAGGGTCACACCCCTAGCTAGGGCCCTCATTGCTCTTTTGCAGCTATAGATGACTTTTTTAGGCTAGGAAAAATCAAGGAATGGTTCTACAAGTTTGGTAGCATTTGGACCAACAGAGAAGCCAAACCATGTCAAGCCCAATGATAGCATAAAAAGGGCTTTGGTTTAGGCCTAGTTTAAGGACTTCAAGTTGTTCAATTCAAGTAAGAGATCCATACAACCTGGCCGTGATTTCTATATTAAAATAAATTATATGGATGAGTTATTTTTGCTTTTGTATTGCTAATTATACAAAGGAAATTGGAGCAGGTTGTAAAAACCTTCATGAGTAGTGATGAGATCAATAGTGTGGGCTTAATGGCTTACTTTGGATTTAAGAGGTTAGATGAGTGTTTCTATTGTTTTTATGATTTAAATTGATATATTTAGCATGTATTATTCTTGGATGATAAATTTTTCAACAACCATATATAAAACACATTAATATGGTAAGTAATGAACAAAAAGTGAGCTAATGATGGTTGTTAGTGCTCATTTGTGAAATGAACAAGGCTCATTATTGACCTAAATAGGGTAAAATCCATTTGTAGTCTTAGCTTTCAAGTTGGTCATATATTGGTCACTTATCTCAACTTGTGCAATCATAAAGTCCCCTACATTGTCAAGTGCTTCATACCTGAGTCCCTTTCATTAGTTAGTTTGTTATCTTTGATAAAAGTTGTTTATGTGACATTTTCAAACATCTTTTTAGGCCTCACACTGCCATATAATATCATCTTTCAAAATAATAAATGACAATATTGGAAGTTAAAAAGACTTTAGGCTAAAATTGACACAAACACATAATCTTATAGACTTAAAATATATATTCGTCCAACTTCATCTTTGTCCCCAAATCTTCTCTGCTGAGCATGATTCACAGCAAAATAGTCAGACATGGACTTCTCGGGTTACTCCTCACTTGGGTTTCTCTCTCCTGAACAAAGATGGGCATACTGACCATTTGGGGTCATGGTTATTTTGTAATGTTGTAGCGGTAGCTATAGGAGGTCTACGAGTAGAGACTTTGACTTAATATAACCGTGACATTTATTATTATTACTTCGTGTTAGGCTTATCAACCCATAGCATTGTTTGCTTAAATTGCTAGGCAAAACACTTAGATTTTGTGTTGTTATAGTATTTACTTGCTATGAGTGTAGTTTTCATCCAAGGTTTGGCATGATATATCACTTGCGCATGTATGAGCATTAGAATATCTTATTACACAACTGCATATGTTTTATTCTTGTTTTCTTTAACTTATGTCGAACCACTATATAAGTTGAATAAACCTATGTGTTTTGTTGAAAGTAAATACATGTTTTCTTAACTCACAAGTAATACTAAATGCTAAGAAAGTGACTAAGATTTACATAGTAAGTAAGTCTTAACAAAAAGATCCTAAAAATGAGGCATGATTCTGGCTTAATTAAATATTTAGATTAGATAACAAAATGATCTAGCCTAATTAAGAAATTAATTAGGAATTTATTAAGAAGGTTCCTCACACATTACCCCTGCTTTTAATATACCAAATGGACGGAGAGCTTACCATATTTGCCCAAAGGAACTTTAGAAACCAAATTGTTTGGATTCCCAATGAAAATCTTCCAAAAAGTTTTACCAATGAGGCCTTGGTTGAAAGAGTCCAGGTTTTTGTGGCCCAAACCACTTAACCCAATAGGTGGCATTACAAAATCTTATGTTTAAGATGAACAACTTGCTCATTCTGAGAGCCTAACCACCAAAATTAGACAAATTGGCTATATATCTTATTTAAAACTGTCACTGGAACCTTAAATATGGACATAATATAAATCGATGATGAGGTTAATATGAAGTTTATCAAAGTTAACCTTTCTTTATTATTAAATAATGTATCATCCACAATAGGGAAGGACATGGTTATGCCTTCAATCTGCTCTTTGAATTTCAGAAAGCCTTCCATAGTAGAGGGGAAGTGAGACAATCACTCTGGACTTTAGTACCTACGCCTTTTATACATGGAAAATATACATTTTTCTCATGCGGCCAATTTTTCAAAGCACTCATGGTAAAAACTGAGCCTCATTTTGATGGATTGTCATATTCTTGAAGAGCTTGCTAACATCACAGGGAATTATTTAGTCATACCTGAATTGCTTGGTCACTCGATATGGATTATAAACAACTAGCTGCTTATTGTTTGGATAGCATGGCGATGGGTGAAAGTTCATCAAGCTGACCAACATGGTTAGGCGTGACTATACGATGAATAATAAAGCAATGTTTTTCCATTTTTCTTTAACTCTTCAACATTTCTTATATTTGCTGTGTAGCCTTGTATTGGATAGAATATTGTCAAAGAGGTAAACCCCTTTATGTCAGTTAAGTAAGACCAGAAGACAAAAGTTGACTCTTTATCAATAGAGAGAAAAAGATTGCTCGGAGGATGATTATTCCAAGCCAAAGCCTGAAAAAGATTTTTTTCTATGCCGGTGATAACTTGAGGGCTACAAAGCCTAAATCTCTTGTTAAAGAAAAGTTGCAAGAACACAAAGTTTATTGATGTCACCTGATCAAACCTATTGAGGATGTATTAAGGCATAAAAACTATTATGAAAAAAAATGTAAGAAAGTGCTAATACCTACTCATGGAATAAGACGTGGTATACGAGTCGTCAAGTCTCCTATATAAAGAGCCCAAGTACAATTGGCCAAGTGTCAGCTTGTTCCCCTGTGCTAATTTAATGGTGAGAAGAAAACCTCTAGTAGAGACTCCATCTTTAGTAATGCTAGGCAGAAGAAATTTGCACACCAAGAATGTAAGAAAGGTTTATAATTTGTAACTACAATTTGCCCATTCTCTAAGAATTATAGAGACGTCAGTGTCTAGTTGCCTGGAGTAAAAATTCAGCCATATGTCATAGTGGCAGAATTTGGCCCCAATTTTTGTTGTCTTCTTAGCCTCACCAATATCCTTTGTTAAGCTCTTTTAAAGGAATGCTTCATCATTGGGCAACTTATCTGACATGACTTCTGTGCCAAAAGTACTCAAGGCCAAGAGAACTTTTACATCTTCTAGAGTTGGTGTGAATTCCCCCCAGGCTATGACGAAGGCATGAGTATCAGTGCTCCGCCTCGTGAAGAGATTCCACCATATTAAAACCTTCTTGAAAATGTGGCAATTCAAATCCCACAATATTCTGATGGCACAAATAATATATGTGTATTTCAAAATGTCATAATACTTCTTGTTGTGGATAATTTTATTGGCCCATTCTGACCAACCAACAACATATCTATCTGGCACACCAAGCTTGATGGTTGAGAGAGGTATTTCTTTTCTTTCATTCTTTAATTGTAACATTAACTTTGGCGGAATGAATTTAAATGGGTCCAAACTATCCTGCATCACAAATTTTCAAGAGCTTGGAGATAAAATTTCCCTTTCCTACTTCTAGTTAAGCCAGAAGTTATTTTCAAATAATGTTGGGTCAATCCAATTTATCTTATCTACCGATAATAGCTAATGCCCATTATGATAAGCAAGTGGTTTGAGTAAATTCTTTCATACTTCTTTGTTCATCTTTTTTTTTTTCCTTTTCCTTGATTGGGTACGTGACTTTTCCTTTTTGGAATGAACTATGGTGATATCTACAATCAAGTAAGTATAAAATATAAATTTTGATACACTATAAACTTAAGCAAAGTGATAAATTTAATAATTATGCCAAACATTACACTATTGGATGCCTAACTATTATTCTAATTGTTTTATGCCAACTTGTTTCCCTATTTCAAGCTTTTTTAAAAAAGGAAAAAATAATAAAGAGAGAAGGGAGAAAGAAAAAATTGGTTTTGGATCAAAGTTTACCTTGCAACTCCCAAATTTGCCGAGGTAAAAACGTGAACCTTGCTTGGCTAGTAAGTTGGAGGTAAAGAAATAGACAAGAAAAGCAAAGTGAATGAAAAAGTTTGAAAAGAAAAAGTTGAAGCTTGAGTGAAAAAGCTTAGTATGCACTCTTTTTAAACAAGTATGTGTGCCAATAAAAAGAAACATGAGATTCTGTCATTAAAATAAGATTCAATTCTTTTAAACATGAGATTTGAACCTTATCCAACAGGGAAATATAGAAATTAAAATAAGATTCAGCCATTAAAAAGAAATCAAATAAAGAGAGAAAGATTTTTATTTAATTAATGTTATTTGTTTTCCCTTTATATTATGATTTGTTATTTATATCTATAGATATTATACTAACAAAATTAAATTGCAAGATCTTGGATTTTGCTCCCTTAATTTATAATGATGCAGGTTTCAACCATTATTCATAAAATTTCTAAAGTTATTTCATGTTCATGCAACAATCAAATAGTAACATCTATATTATATATTTCATGCATATGATTCATTTCATTCTTCATATGCAGCAGGCCAAAATGTAGTGATGAAGCTTGGTAATTTTATATTTGCCCATTTATTTATTATTTATTATTTATTCTTTATTAAAGAAGTTTTACTAACCATTTGATAGGTCTAGGTTTGACGATGTTGAATTTAAAAGTTTGGACAGTATTTTTAGTCTGACATCATAAGAGGATGATTTCAGGGAGTTGTGGCTTGATAGACTCGGAGCAAGGCTAGTTGGAATTTTTAACCTACCCGGTAGACCTAGAATCCTAAAAAACAACCATTACCCAAAAATGACTATTACACTTATGTCTACCATTGATCTAAAGACACATGGCACATGGGACCACTGATCTAAAGACACGTGGTACAATCCCATGTGCCTAGCTCCCTATAAATAGTCTCTACTTTCCTTGTTGAAAAAATGTCATTTTTACAATCGTTCCACCATTTTGAGTTCTCATGTTGTTTCATTTTATTCTCTACACTCATATTTGCTTCCACTATATTTTTTATAAGTTAATACTTTGTTTTGCCTGACATTTCATTTTTAATTGGCTATTTTTTCTTATTTTGCCTAAGATTTTTTTTTCTACCATTTTGATGTGTTGCTTACTCTTCCTCCTTGTCAGCCCCTAATCATCTTCTTTCCTCTTCATATGTAACACTTTACCCTCCTTGGCAAATAATCCTTACTCACAACAGTCATCCAGCAATATGCTTGAACTTCATAGAACATAACAGAATTCTCAACTTAGTTATAGGTCCTAAATCTTAACTGGATCTTGCTTCGATAGACTGGGGAATGTATCAGGTTGCACTACAATCCATACATGTTTGCATAAAAAAATCCATAAATATCAGACATGTTCACCATACCAAAAAATGAAGTAATAATAATCACACGTAAAATAGGAAATGACTCAGTGCCCACATTGGAATGCCATGTTTTTCTTCTAAACATAGCATATAAGACATAGTGAGTCATCCTGAAAAAATAGAGGCTAGCTGTGTGATGAAGTGAAAAAATTTAACAACAGATGTTAGCTGTATGACACGCCAAACTCATTACCAAGAAGTCGGTATTAGATGTGCTAGAAGATGGCATGCTCTGGGAAGTGTAGGTAATTCTCTCAACAGCACTTCACAAGAAAGACTAAATTGTAATGGTGAAGCCATTTGGTGAGGATTAAGATTAAAAGCAGAAGCAAATCAATAGCATAAGATTAAATGCAAAGGCAAATCAACAACATGAAATTGTGCAAAGAAGCAAGGAAGAAGAAAATTAGAAGAGAAACTGGGAGTACAACAAAGAAAAACCCTCAGAAAAACTAAAAATCTAATAAATTTATATTGGAATTGAGATTTATAAGTACTCGGATACATTGGAATTAGCAATAACACCAGGAACATGAAGATCATGTGACTGAAATGTTCTAGATGATGTGGTAAAATCTTCTTTAGTTGTTAAAATGAAGTTATTGATTTATAAATTCTCCAGAGTTTATGACTAGTAAAAAGTGCCAAAGTTCATACATCTTTATTTTTTTTATTGCAAATTCATCATTAACCTACAAATTGTCACTTGATGGTCCCAAACCTCTTAAACAAAAATTGGGGATCCAAGGAAGCATATATAATTGGACAAGAACATGCCTAAGGAATCCAATAATTTCCAGACATTTTGTTACATATGAGCATGAACATGGCCAAAATGAAGAAAACCAAACTGCTAGAAGTTGACCAGTAGGACAGAACACTTGCAATTACTACATATAATACATATTAGAAATGAACAGGGCAAAGAAACACTTCCTCTAACCTTGACCAAAACACACAAAGTTCAATCAATTCCAATAAGTTAGATCAAACTTCTACAGATACATTATAAAACATAAGCTCTAAAATTTTTAAAACTTTGCTTCTATACTTGTTTTCATTTTTGTAGAAACAACTCTGACAGAAACACAACGCACTATCTGCCTGGCTTCCAATTTTAACAAATAAAGACGTTTTAATTCTAAGACAAACAAACCTTAGAATAAAGGTCATGCAGAAGATCCAAAGAATATATGAATGCATTTGAAGTGTTTGTCTTAATGGCAACTTCTAAGTTTTCTAAAATTGCTGCTAGGTTAAGGTCTTGGATTCAAGCTTCATCAATGCTTTCTTTTAAAAAAGCATCTATCTATTTGTAATTTGTAATTGGTTTTCCTTATCTCATAACTTGCCTTTGTCCTAATTTCTATAACCAATTTTATATTTTTTTTCACACAATTTTAGCTAACTTTAATTTTTCAACACATTTTCAAATTTTACACTCATAAAAGCATTTATTTCATATCAAACGTGAACTTTATAGGTATAATATAGGGCATTAAATGACACTGACAATTTATTATTTTTTTAGGAAACTAGATCATTATTTTGGACATCCCAAAATAAAAAGTACCTCAAGTAATTTAAGATGAAGGAAGCAATTAATTTATGTATAAAAGAAAAAGTGAAATACAATGCTCTTGACTAACATTTCATTTAATATATGCAAATATTTAAATATCTAGATTCTTTCAGT
The DNA here is from genome assembly GCA_005392925.1 of Aquilaria sinensis. Classification (NCBI taxonomy): domain Eukaryota; kingdom Viridiplantae; phylum Streptophyta; class Magnoliopsida; order Malvales; family Thymelaeaceae; genus Aquilaria; species Aquilaria sinensis. Next base: position 19,764 of record SMDT01001900.1, read on the forward strand.
AATTAACAAATTACATCACTCTTAAAAACGTTACATTGAACAAAAGGTGTGATGACCAATGAAAAATATACCAAAAAACAATACAATAAACCAACAAGAGAAGGACATGAGAAACATGCCGAGTTGAAACTTAGTAGTTCAGATTCAAATAGTAAGCTCTAAATAATATACCTCTCAATAATATCTTCGTCTTCAACAATTCCAAGCCATTATATCATCCAAAACACTGGTTCCCTCAAGTGTTATTAACTGAACATAATAGAAAACGATAGGTAAACTAAGAAACCAAAGTGCACTATGGAGCAAGCTGAGATCAACTCAACCTTTATATCCAAGGAAAACAATTTTGTTTGATAGCCTAAGTTAGCAATGTCAAATCCAATCAAGCTATGAATTAAATCAAGGCCAACAATTGACCAATCATATCAAATTCCTTACACCTAATATACAACAAGTACTCTGCATGGTGGTTTACTATTCATGAATAGTAAAAAATTGTTGGCAATTAGTATATACTAGGTTTTTTTTACTCGTACTTTGCAGCGGGTAATTTGTTTTGATAAAATTACCATTAAAATAAATGTTAATTAAAATTCTACTTTTTTTTTAATTTTGAGTTTCTCTTCTAATTTTCTTCTTCCTTGCTTCTTTGCACAATTCTACTCATTTTAAAATAAATGTTAAAATAAATGTTAATTTTAATCATGACTACTCATTTTAAAACAACATGTTAAAATAAATGTTAATTTTAATTAAAATTCTACTCATTTGGTATTTACCGTTTTCTTTTTTTTTTGCACCATTTGATAAATAAAATAAAATATGGAATTTTGGAATAATATTTTAAAAAGTAAAAAATGTGACACAAGGTGTTTTTTTTAATTAAGTACAATGGCCAAACAAATACTACTATAGTAAGAATTCTTTTAAACCTGTGCTTTTAGAATTTGTTTAGTAAATTCTCAAATCCATAAATAATTTTAAACTTCAACTCTATAAAAAATAGTAGTCCTACATCTTTTTTATTTCTAACTTGGGTTAAATCCTTAAAGTAAAAGGGTCAAGAAGTGTTATGTGACATTTACTCAGATTTGACCAATGAATGATGGCGAAACAAGCAAGACCATAACTATGTTAAAAGGGAGCCTGATTATACACTAACTACGGGTTCTGGTTTGGCTAGGGCTAGGGGTGTAAGTTTTAGGTTTTAGGTCAGGTTTAAACCCAAATTCGATTTTTTTTAGCCCATCAACAACTATCATTTTTGTATCTCGAACTTGAACCTAAACTGAAATAGGTACTCAACTAGAACTGAACCTAACCCAAAAATATTGGGTTAAGGTTGGGTTGGGTTAGTTTAACCCTACACCCACCACCACTGCCACTGTTAGCACCATCTCTTAGATACTTGGCTTAGGCCAAGAATAAAAAGAAACACTAATTTAAAACATGAGGGACTTGATTGAAAGTAAGGATGAGGATGTAAATGAAACTATGGGAACTTGAAGGGTGAAATGCACCAAGCAAATAAGTGCATGGACAAAGGTGAAATTAGACCAATTTTGGTTGACAAAACAAAATGGCCGGTCAACAATTTCCGCTTCTTCCAAATTAATTTGGTCATGGGTTAATTACCATTTTGGGCCATATTAATGAAAGCTTGGCAATTGGAGCCATGAGTTAAGAATAGAGCTGAAATAATCCTACATTTTAGTGATTAAAATGTGCACATGGAAACTTAAGGGAGGAAAGTGTCACATGTAGAGTACTTGAGGACCAAGGTTGACATTGAGCCAAAATGTTGAATATGTGTACACGCTTCATTTAATGCTAATTAATGCGCCAGAAATCCATTTGCTCTCTTTGCTGCCTTTTGTTCGTGGGTAAGCGTCTGCCATACGCTTATTAATGCGGCTGCCTTCGTTTTACTTGGATTTCGTTTTGTTGCTGGCCGAGAAAGAAGAGAAACAAAAAGAAAAAGAGAGAAGAGGAGAGTTTCGGTTCTTACGCATTAGACAAGTTGGCCGGAAAGAGAAAAAAAAAAAAACGAAGCAAAGGCTCAACGTTTCGGTTCGTGTGTGTATAGGCTGGTAGCCGAGAAAACTAAGGGATTCAAAGCGTGTTTGAATTAAATTTGGAGTTCTTGCCGTCTTATTGAGGTAGTTGAAGCTTGGAAGAGAAATCAAGCTTGGATTAAGGAGGTAAGGCTCATAATCACTTGTTTTTCTTGGTACTTTTCCATGAACAAGTGATTATGATAGTTAATTGAAGGCTTATTGTGATAGGCAACATATATTTGAGCTTCGGCCTTAGTTACTCGAGCAACCGAGAGCTCAAGCTTTGATTGTGAGGTAGGGTTCTCACTTTTACTTGTTTTCTTGGTACTTTTCCATGAACAAGTAATTATGGCAACTAAGTGATGGTTATATAATGCTATATGATCTTAGCTTGCTAGATGGGCATATTGAGGAGATACAGTTACGTGTAAATTGGCTAGCTAGTCAAGGTAATGGCATGTGTTAAAATTCCTAGTGAGGGAGGCCAACTCGCTAGTGAATTTGGAGCTCTAGTGGAATGGGAGTGAAATTGTGAAGGTGGAAGTGCCAAAGTGCACATGGACACATGCTAGTGGATATGGCCGAATATACCTTGTGGTGTGTGTGTGAGTTATGTGTGCTTGGTTGTTTGTTTGTGCATGCTAACTCATATATGGATGGTATATGATGATTATATATTGTGGTATTTTTTTTGTGGTTTCCATGTCTTCATGTCTTTCTTGCAGGACTAGTAAGCTTGTGGAGGTTAAGTCATTCGACTTAACTAAATAGACCTTATATGGTCGTTTGTGAATCCCTACTGAGTAATTATTACTCACTGCCCATACATTTTGTTTCAGGAAAGGATATACAGCTTGAGTAGTTTGCTTGAGTTACTAGTTTGTGTGCTAGCTAGTACACTTTTTGCTCGAGGTATGTGCCAACTAAATCTTGGCTTGAATACTTACATTACAAGTCTTATGGCTTAAGGCTGAAACTTATGTGCTAAGTTTGCAGGCTTTTGTAGTTGTGGGATCAGTTTAGGTATAGGAAGGATGTGTGGACTTGGGCCCTGGTTATGAGTTGTATGTTTGGGTTGGTTTTGTGGAATGTGCTGCTGTTCTGTACACTTAGGTTTCTTTAAGAAACTAGGGTATATGGCTTGTAAACTTAACCTTGGCCACTTTGGGTTTATAGCATCCTTGGTATGCTTCCAAGCTAGTGATGCTGGAAGTTAGGCTATTCTGCGTGAATATATATACTGCCTTGCTTGTACATGGATTGTATGTACATATGGTGGATGTTATGTGCCAAGTTATGTTAAGATTATGAGTTTATGGTTATGTTTCATGAGTAAGTCTCTTGAGTACTTATGATTGGCTGAATGTACATGTGCATGGAAATTTTGATTTTCAAACTATGAAGATGTGGGCTTCTTGGTTGTCATACATGTAAGTAGCACACTTGATGAGCACACATCCTAGACACTTAACAGATTAAGTGTATGCCTTACTTGTATTGCAAGATATTGATTTACAGCCTTGCCTTGTGTTGCAAGCTAGTGGTTGGGCCCTACTTAAGCTGCAGGTTAATGTTATAAACAACTCATAAGCCTCCTGGGACACCTCCCAGCTCTCAGCTTAAGAAAATAAGATTTAAACAATAGGAAGTTATTAACACCTGGTTTTAAGTGAAATCAATTGAATCTTAGGTAACTGGGTGAGTGGTACTGAGAGTGCACAAGTTGGGGCCTGTGTGGGATGTGACAGCCACCATCTCTTCTCCTCCACTGCTTCATCTTTATGCTCCCTTCGTTCTTTTATTTTCTGCCACGGGATGATCTAAATGGTAAATGAGCCACTGAGCAGAATTTTTCTTACTTTTCTCCCACTTAATCTCCCGCGTGAGTTATTAGGCGAGAATGAGTTAGTGGTGGCGTGTTCGGTGTGGGTGAGTGGTGGTAGTGGCAGTGTTATACTGTTAAGGGAAATTGTTTAAATTGGTGGTGACTGATGTGGTAAGGTAGGACATGGTTAGCCAACTAGTGTCCATCAAGACTAAAGACAAGTAGTTGGGCGTGACTAAAGGAGTGTGGGGTGACATCCGACAGACAACTAAGAAGATTGTTTTGAGATGAGGATGGCTTCATGCATCTGCTGAAGCTAATTGTGTGAGTGATAAAATGAGAACAAAAAAATTGGGTTGGGGTTAGATTAAGGTTAAGGATAATTGTGGGTTAGGTTGGGCTGACGAAGGATTGGGCACAATTTTTAGTTGGTCTGGTTAATTTAGGTTGGACCTGAATCAACCCATTTTTTATTTCTCTAAAATGGTTTGAGTTCGGGTCAACTCAAATCTCATTTTTCCCAACAGTAACCTAACCCTAACCAAACATGTCAGTTCAAATTTCAGATTAAGGTCATTTACTTACACCCCTAGCTAAGGCCTCATTGCTTATTTCTAACTATAGATAACTTTTTAAGCTGGGAAAAATTAAGAAATGGTTCTATAGGTTTTGGTGGCATTTGGACCAATAGAGAAGCCAAACCATACCAAGCTTAAGGACAACATGAAAAAGGCCTTAGTTTAGGCCTAATTTAAGGACTTCATGTTGTTCAATTCAAGTAAAAGTTCCATATGACCTAGTTGTGATTTCTATATTAAAATCGAGTCTATGGATGAGTTTTTTTTTGTTTTTGTATTGCCAATTATATAAAGGAAATTAGAGCAGGTTGTAAAACCCTTACGAGTGATGATGAGTTCCATAATGTAAGCTTAAGGGCTTACTTTGGATTTAAGAAGTTATGTGAATGTTTTTATTGTTTTTATGATTTAAATTTATATATTTAGCATGAATTATTCTTGGATGATAAATTTTCTAACAGCTATATAAAACACATTGATATCGTAAGTAATGAAGAAAAAGTGAGCTAAGGATGGTTATTAGTGCTCATTTGTGAATTCAGACACTGTGTAATGAGCAAGGCTCATTATTGACCTAAATAGGATAAAATCTATTTACAGTGCCCTAGCTTTTAAGTCGGTCCTAAATTGGTCACTTATCTCAGCATGTGCCATCATAAAGTCCCCTATCTTGTTAAATGCATCCTACTTAAGTCCCTTTCATTGGTTTGTTTGTTACTTTGATGGAAGTTGCTTTTGTGACATTTGCAAACACCCTTTTAGGTCCTACACTACCATATAACATTTCTTTTCAAAATAATAAATAACAATATTTGAAGTTAGAAAGACTTTGGGCTAAAATTGACATAAACACATAATCCTATGGACTTAAAATATAGATTAGTCCAACTTCATCTTCTTCCCCAAATCTTCTTTGTTAGGCAGGATTCACAGCAAAATAGTCAAGCACGAACTTGTCGGGTTACTCCTTGCTTGAGTTTCTCTCTCCCGGACAAAGGTGGACATATTGACCATTTGGGGTTATAGTTGTTTTGTATTGTGGAGGCAGTAGTTATAAGAGGTCTGCTAGTATTGATTTTGACTTAATATAACTGTGGCATTTATTATTATTACTTCATGTTAGGCTTATCAACCTATGACATTACTTGCTTAAGTTGTTAGGCAAAACATTTAGATATTGTGTTGTTGTAATATTTACTTGCTATGAGTGTAGTTTTCATCCAAAATTTGGTATGATATATTACTTGCACATGTATAAGTATTAAAATATTTTATTATGCAGTTGCACATGTTTTATTTATGTTTTCTTTTACTTTTGTTGAACTACTATATTAGTTGAATAAACCTATATGTTTTGTTAAAACTAAATAAATGTTTTCTTGACTCGCAAGTAAATACTTAACGCTAAGCAAGTGGTTAAGATTTACATAGTAAATCTTGGCAAAAAGATCCTGAAAATGATGAGTGATTCTAGCTTAATTAAATGCTTGGATTAGGCAACAAAATAATCTAGCTTAATTAAGGAATTAATTAGGCATTTATTGAGATGGATCCTCAGACATTACCCTTGTTTTAATAGGCCAAATAGAAAGAGAGCTACCATATTTGGCCCAGGGAACTCTATAAACCAATTGTTTTGGATTCCCAATGAAAACCTTCTAGAAAGTTTTACCAAGGAGTGCTTGGTTGAAAGCGTGCAGGTCTTTGAGGCCCAGACCACCTAACTCATTAGGTGGCATCACCAAATTCTTATGTTTGAGATGAACAACCTGCTTATTATGATAGCCTAACCACCAAAATTAGACAAATTGGCTATATATCTTGTTTAAAACTGTCACTGAAACCTTAAATAGGGACATAATATAAATCGACAATGAGGTTAAAGTGGAGTTTATCAAATTTAACCTTCATTTATTGTTAAATAATTTATTTTTCCAACAATCAAGGTGACAAAAGATCTTATTTACAAGGAATTGAAAGGAAGAGATCTTTGCAAAGTCTTAACACATTAGAGTTCCTAAGTAATTTAGAATACTAAGATTGATTAAGAAAAGAAAAATATTGCAAAATTCCTAAACCAATAGTCAATGTTGCTGAACATCAATTTTGATTTAGTAAAGTTGTTCTCTTGACCAACCTCAATTTCATACAAATGCAGGGCATTTCATATAGACCTAATCACTTTTTTTTATGGGCAAAAGAAAAGTAGGCAGTCATTTGCAAAAAAAAAATAGGTAATTTGTAGATGGCTAATTCCTATTAGCTTTCAAACCCAAAAGATCACATGAAGTCTAAAGAAGTACCAGGTAGCTTAAAAATGCTTCAACATAAAAAATTAAAAGATAAGGCAAAAGGGGATTATCTTTTCTTAAACCCGCATTCGGTACAAATCAATTTGTAATAAAGCCATTGACTAGGATTGAATAAGAAACTATTGAAACATATTGAATAAGAATATTTATCCAACAGTCCGAAAATTACATTGTCCTTAGAATTTGTTAAGAATTTTTAGTTTCATGTAATGTAGGAAATTATATTACAAATCTTTAGATTCATGCAAAAATGCAATTTGGGGATGCTCTTGGAAACATTTTTATCAAGTCCCCTTTTGACATACAATGTAGGAAATTATATTACAATGTGATGATGACAAACTATGAAGTAAATACAGATGGAAAATGTAATACTTCCTTTCTTCTTAAACTTTAGTTTTTCTATTGCTACTTTGATAATGCTACCATTTCTTCATTTTATGTTTTAATTTCCTAAAAAATTAGGTTTAGTTTTATTTTACCAAAATTAAAAAGTATGTCTTTGGTAAAATTTAAAAGTAAAACCTCAGTATAAATAACATACTTATTAAATTTTAAATATTGGATTTAAAAACACTTGAAAAAATCAGTATTATAAGTTATAGTGTCTAACAAGCTACATCGTATATGGACAAAGAAGAATGCCAACTTGCTTGGGGCCGAAAGGCAACTAAATCAGTATTAAAGCATTATGGGAAATTGAAGAATGAAGGAAAAGGGAATTGAACGTTCACTTGGCTTGGGACTTGGCATCCTTGAAAACTGGTTTTTATACTTGTGTAGCTAGAACATACACTAGGTGCACCAATGTACACCTGCATTTTCATTTGAACAATACATCCTATTAACAAGAATAACACTTTTTACTAAATAGAATAATATATTACAGAATAACATAATTGTATGAATTAAATATTATTTCTTACTAAACAAAACAACACTATCTATGAACAATTCATCTTACTAAATGAATAAGACATTTGTATAAATGGAACATCACTTATATTGTATGGAACAATATTATTTACGAGCAATACATCATACAAAATGAACAACATAACACAGAATAACATATTTGTATGAATGAAATAACATTTCTTACTAAATGATAATATTATTTATGAATATCATATCTAATGAAGTGAACAATATATTACAAAATAGTATAGTTATATGAATATAATGTCATGTTTTATTGAACAGAACAATACTATTTACAAATAAAACATCTTATGAAATGAACAATGTATTACATAACAACACATTTGAATAAATGGAATAACATTTTTTTACTAAAAAGAACAACACAGATGTCGGTTTTTCCCCCAATAGGGCTCAGACACTGCTAGAAGTAGGAACGAATGATGGAGCATATTACAAAATAACACATTTATATGAATGTAACAACACATCATGTTGAACGGAACAGTAAAGATGCCGTTAGAGTCAAAGATGCTGGTTTTTCCTCCAAAGGGGCACAAATGCCATTGGAGGTAAGGACAAATGATGGAGAGAGGTCGACAGAGGAGGTCAGACTTCTCCCCAGCTTCACTTTCCTTGTTGTCATCATCGAAATCGCCTCTGACTGAAGCAGGTTCGTTGGCGGGCAGTTTCCTCCCATCTCTGACAACAATGACAAAGAACTAAAGACGTAAGATCTGAAGATAACAAATAAAAAAAGATGACGAAATGTAGGAAAAGAATTTAAGTGAGCTTCCAGTCCTAAAGAGGGAAAAAGTAAACAAAAAAGAGCTAAAGAAAAAAATAAGTAAATGGTAGAAAACATAAATAATCTAAAAATAGGGGTATTTTGTATAGTTTGGGTGTGCTTTAGGTTCTAGCCTCATCTTTATATTTTTAATCCGGTTTTTAGGAATAGAAAAACATGAAAAAAGAAAAGAAAAGAAAACGTGGATTACTTAAAAAGGATTGTTTTGCATAAAAAGGAAAATAATAATTAAACAAGATTCTTTCATGAAAAAGGGCAAAAAACAAAACTTTATAGAAAAAAAATAGAAACGGTTAGGTTAGGTCAAGTTTAAAGATTCTTTCCACGTCAAAAATTGCTCCCAACTCACAAGTCCATAAACACGGCCAGCTTCGGACTTCCGGCCGCCTCTGCACATTTTCCTGCTTACCAGACAACAACAGGAGAGAAGAAAGAGAAGGCCAAAAAAAAAAAACAGTAAATTTCTTCTCTTCTCTGCTTCAGACTAGCCCGATAATGGAGACCAGCGCCGCCGCAGCTCTTCCAACCCTCAACTCGAATTCCCCATTTTGCCCCTCCCGTCCTTCCCTACATTCTGCTCTACCTCTTCTCCCTTCATCTTCCTCCCAGCGGATGCCGCCGCAACCTCTCAAGGTAATCATTTGTACGTTTTTCTTGAATCGGATATTCGTTTTTGTTTCTTGGTTAATTAGTTTTCGTGAAAAATACGATAGCAGCTGAATCTGCAGCACAAACATCTGTTAAATTTGGCTTATTGTTGTGGGAATCCGACGGCCTTTCGTTTCTCAACAAATGCCACTTTATCTGGTACTTACAGGTATGTCTGTTGGAATGTCCCTCTTGTTCTTCAGCATTGCTCGTTGTTCTTCAGTGTGACGATTGTTTAGTGTGTCTGGATGTTTGGTTTTATTGTCACTTTGTCTTTTGAGAATCGTAGATTCTGGTTTTGATTGTTTGCTCCCCTTTCCGAAGCATTTGACTTGTCTGTGTTGGACACTGACAGTGAAACGTCCGCATTAGCTGACATAGATTGGGACAACCTTGGATTTGCCTTTCTCCCCACTGATTATATGTATACGATGAAATGCGCTAAAGGTGGCAGCTTCTCTAAAGGTGAACTGCAGCGGTTTGGGAACATTGAATTAAGCCCGTCTGCTGGAGTCTTAAATTATGGGCAGGTTAGTTTCTGCATGTATACTGGTTTTTTATGGTAGGTAGTTAACAACGTGATTTTGTCTGTCTCCTGGACTCGGATCATTTGAACTTTTCCATCTGTACTTATCCTATATTTTATTATTGTCTAAGATGAAAGCAAGTCCTGTGTTGTGAGAGGGCATAGTCCAATTGTGTTTTGGGGGGGGGGGGGGGGGGGTATGTTACTGGTAAAGAAAAACTTCATATGGTACCAGTGCACATTAAAAAATGTAATACAACACGGATCGTACACCTAATTGCTAGTTTCCAGCATCCAATTTCCTGCACTTGCAAGTAAGTTTTGAAATTGATCTATCAATGAAACATCTAGAACTAGACATGATTCCAGAAGCTCAATCAGGTCTATTCTGCATCTTTATGTGTCGAGCCATGTGAATACATTTCACTTTCAGATACAGCCACATTCCTTAGCAATTAGTCTTCTCCTCCATGGATCTCAATAACCATTTCCCTAGTAGAGCCTGGTAAAGAAATGCATGGTGTTCTCTTATGCCAAGGGTGCCTCTGAGTGGGGCTGTCCAACTCCAATACATGTTCTTCGTGGATCACACTATAATTGCATTTTCTTGTTGTTGCTAGGATTCAAGTTTCAGATTTTTCATACAAATTCAAATATGTAAGCCTGTAGCATCATTCACTACACTAGTATGTGGCCATGACAGATGAAACTCTTTCTGGAAAGGGTAGTTGTTAGGTGCTATGGTTCTAGAAATTGTACCTTATAAGCATTTTGTAACTCCTGCTCACGTGGAATGTTGGATTTGGGGTGTAACCTTTACTATGGGTTCCCTATTAGTTTTGCTTTCCCACCAGACTGCTAGGTTACGCTTTGATGTTCCCCTCTCCTTGGACTACATTTGCAGGGACTTTTTGAAGGTCTGAAAGCTTACAGAAAAGAAGATGGTAACATTCTTTTGTTTCGTCCTGAGGAGAATGCACTGCGGATGAAGATGGGTGCTGAGAGAATGTGTATGCCTTCACCCACAGTTGAACAATTTGTAGAAGCTGTAAAGTTAACTGTTTTGGCAAACAAGCGCTGGGTAATATAAGATGTTGGTTTTGATGTATGTGTTTCCTGTATCTGTTAGCTGTAAAGGTCGAATTACTAAACTGTTGAGATATTGCTGCAGATCCCACCTACTGGTAAAGGTTCTTTATACATCAGGCCATTGTTAATGGGTAGTGGAGCTGTCCTCGGTCTTGCACCAGCCCCTGAGTACACATTCCTCATTTATGTGTCTCCAGTAGGGAACTATTTTAAGGTTTGTGCTCTTGACCACATTTCACTGGGCCATTGCAAATTTTGCTTTTCATTTTAACCGGTGTACATCTGTTTAGTTGAAACATTCATTGAACTTGCTCCTTCTTTTTATCTTTTGGTTGGGTGCATTTCATTCATTCAACCTGTTTTGTGTATACACGACAGATGATTTGAACTCATTAAGATGTTCATTAAAATTTAAACCAGTCGTTTTTAGAAGTGCACCATCCTATATTTTAAGCAGATGCATATACCTGTTGGAGATTATACTTTTTCGGAGAACACTAATTCATTTTAGTTCATGTAGCATTTAGCTGAGCTATTTTTGGAAATCAGTTTTGAGTAGAGCTAATTTAATTCAGTATTTTTTAATTTGAATGATTGAAACCATTGCAATTTGAGGCATTTTCCTTTTCATATTATATGGATCTTGTTTTAAGAATGTTGCAGTCAAGATATGATTCCTTTGGGTTAAAATGCCCCCTTTCCCCCCCTTTTTGTCCATTTCCAGGAGGGTGTCGCCCCAATAAATTTAGTCATTGAACATGAATTGCATCGAGCATCGCCTGGTGGTACTGGAGGTGTAAAGACCATAGGGAACTATGCCGCGGTAAGCTAGCTTTTGGTTCTTGCTGGAATTTGCGGATTCATGCTTTATGATTGTGCTTGCCTGCATTGACATTATAAGTTTCCTTTTCTGTTATACAGTTTCTTGCTTTTATTTTTGCCTGTTGTGTTTTTGATAAATCATCACATTTCATGATGCTTATGATGGCAATGCCATACTAGCACTGAGATAAAAAAAAAATACAAGTTGCTTATGATGCGAATGACATACTAGTACCAAGATTATAAGTACCATCTCTCTCTGTTCCCCACCCTACCCCCATACTTCTCTGCATGCATCTCTATTTCTTATGCTATGTGATTTCTCTAGGTTCTGAAGGCGCAGTCTGCTGCAAAAGCCAAAGGATTTTCTGATGTCCTCTATCTTGATTGTGTTCATAAAAGATACTTAGAGGAGGTGTCCTCATGCAACATTTTTTTAGTGAAGGTATCCTGGTGAACAGGTTTTTTTATTTTTCCTTTTCAAGTATTCTTGTTTAATTCAGGCTAAAAAAGCAAACATTTTTTTTCCTTTTTATTCTGATTTGAGAGTGCTAGAGTTTAAAAAAAAATTTACAGAAGTGAATTTACAAACCTGTGTGGAAAATGGTGATTGGACTGTTTAAATTCAAGTTGGTCTTGAACATAATTCTGCTCTAATGAATTTCAGCCACACATGGTTGTAACTTATATAAAAACCTTTTCCAGCTCTAGAATTATTCTTCTGATTATATTTGTCTTTATCCCTGAATATTTTGATGTTTAGGGTGATGTCATCTTAACCCCTGAAATAAAAGGGACAATTTTACCTGGCATCACAAGGAAGAGCATAATAGATGTTGCAAGAAGTGAAGGATTCACGGTAATCTCCATAGTTTTCTGTTTTCTGATGTCGGTGACAGGTGTCTTTTTGGTTATGCCTGACCTCTGTTGAGAAATTCTTGATGATTGGTTTACTTCAAATATCAGAATTTCCTGCTAACCTTTTGCATGTATAATTACCAAATGTAAAGTTGATTGTTGTGCATAACAGTGCAAGGTGTAGTTTCTGCAGAGATATAGTAATTTTTTCTTTTTGTTGATTCAGTTGTGCTTTTCTACCTTTTCTTTCCCATTGAAGTCCATACTTGAAATGAGTGGTTAGCTTGTCATTGATCATGCTTTTACATGCAGGTTGAGGAGCGTCTGGTGTCAGTTGATGAATTACTTGATGCGGATGAGGTATTCTGTACAGGCACTGCAGTCGTGGTATCACCTGTTGGTAGCATCACATATAAGGGTGAAAGGTAGGTCGATTGCCTATTCTCAATGAATCAACTCAGAATTTTTTGCAATACTATGTTGAACATGCGCTGCCAAAAAATTTTGATCTCACTGTTCCTTTTGCCTTCCACTTTAATTATATCCATTGGTGCTCATTGCCATTCAAATTATTCAATTAGATACCATCATTCTACTAAGAGAACTACATAGCCCAACATTTGAGTCCCAACAGAAAATAAAATACCAAGACAGGAAATAAAAAGTTGCAGAGATGAGAGAGCAGTCTATAGGCAAGTTGGATTATTACTTTGATAATCTGAACACATGAGTGTCCTTACACTAGAAAAGTATACGTGGAATAGGGAAATTAATCTTCAGAAAAGGAAAAATTGATATGGTAGATTAACGCTGAAAAAATCAGTGTGATTATGCTAATAACCATGATTTTGAGCAATGCCTTTCTTCTGAAAAAAGAAAAACTAACTTTCTGTTCTTTTACCACTTTTAGAAATTCATTATTTCCAGTTTTACTTCTTTTTTGTCTAGAACTAATACCATTTGAATACTAATACTTTAATTACCTAATAATCACCTGAATCATATTTTTAGTGAACTAATTAATTATTATGATTTTTGTTCTTAGCCCACCTAAAAGAAGAACATTAACAAAAAATACTTAATTTTTACAGAAAAAGGATTTTAAAAAATTAAAAAGTGGTTTTTTGGCTTCTTAAAGTGTAGAATTTCAATAGGTATACAATTTGCAAATAATCACTATATTTAAAAATGATTACTAATAACTCATTTTAAAAAAATCCTACAATTTTAGTGCTGGCTTCAGGTTCTTTTTTTCCTGGCCAAGAAAGGGACATGAGATTTTGTTTCATTTTGATTTAAGAGTAATTTATTAAAGGGCACCAAAAGGCACAAACCAAAAAAAAATTTCTGAATCAACCGAAGTCAAACTATAAGGAGAGTAAAACCCAAAGCTACGAAAACAGCCCACAAACAAAGAGATCTTAACCAGCATTATGATTATCTAAATTTCCTATACCCCAGCCGCAATATTCACCCTCCTCTCAGATAATCTCTTTCTTTTCAACCTTATAAAACAAGCTTGGACCTTCTGATCCTTGAAAGGTCGCTCCGAACATCTCGCAAACTGATAGCATCATGTCCAATCTGGATTAGAGATTTTGTCTTGGAATTCTTATTTTGTCCACTTGTTCCTGAAGTTCCAAGGTGTTGTTGATAAGAAACGAGTCTGAAGCCTACACTGTTTGAAGCTCATAATTTTAGAGGAAAATAACAGATTTGGCTCAAAGTTACTCTGAAATGAGCTCCTTATCATGTTTTCACAATAGCTAGAGTAATGCTAGGTTGGGAGGCATACTGTAAGCTCATCTTTCATGTGTCAGCTTTAGCAGTAAGAGTACACATCACTGGGACCACATAACTTCAGGTTTTAAGTGTCCGATTTGGTCAATATCTTTGATCTTAGTATCTGGCAGTCTTCGTCCCCTTTAAACTCAACGTTGGTGAAACAGCCACATTTAGGTTGCCAAAAATATTATTGAATTGTTATCTTGAAAATAGGCGGAGCATGTGATTTCATCAAGTGGATTATTAGCAAATAAACTTTAGAGGATAAGTGTTCTATCTGATGGTAATGCATGACTAGTTGGGTGGGCAGTCTTGATTCTGTATCAATGCTCATATTGCAAAGAATGATCCACATTTTCGCCAAGATACGGTTCCACTGAACATGCTTATTCACGTGGATTGAAAATGCTTGGCTACTATTTTTTGTTGGAAATAGTTCTTGTTTCTCAGGTCAGCAGAAAAGGATCCACATCAGTAGATGTCTCCATCTTATAAAAAAAAGGAAGAAAAAGGGAACTGATTTACCTTTGCGATGTAGCTGTCCTTGATTGGGCAGAAGTGTGTTTTATATATTGTGTTGGGCTTAATGTGGGTTTTGAGTTAAAGAGTGTTTTGGTTCTCTTTTTAGTGGATAAATCAGCCAAGGTTCTTACAGAAAGTTGCAGTACGAAAGATTGAGATCAATTATCTGCAACCACGGTAGAGACTAAAATATTATGATAGAAGGCGATGGGAGAAATATAGATGGGACAGCTTCTTGTATTTTTACTTCGTTAATACGGGCACAACAGTATTTTTACTAGAGACATATGTAAGATAAAGGTTAAGTAAAATCTATTGAAGGTAAATTAATATGATGGAGTGATTGGGAACACATTGATCATGGTAATCATCATCATTTTGTTCAATTCCTATAACCATGCTATTCAAACATTCTACATTTATTACTCTTTAACATTTCTGTTAGTAGTAGTGAATTTGGCGGAGTGCCTTTCCAGCAAGATCCATAACTGTCAAGAGAATGTATGTCTGGCAGCTACTTTCTCTTATACTTCTCCTAATTCTAAACGAATATATAGCTACAGTGGCAAAAACATCACCTGTCTTAGGCTAGAAGAGTCTGTGTGGTTCTCACTTTGGTTACCGGTGTTAACTTTCAATTACCTTCAGGGTTTCCTATGGAGTAAATGGCTTTGGTGCTGTCTCACAACGGCTATATTCTGCACTCACCAGACTACAGATGGGTCTTACCGAGGACAAGATGAATTGGACCATGGAGCTTTAGTCGGCTGTATCTGCATTCGTCCGGATATTTTCTATTCAACCACCTCGACATGTTGGACCGTAGTTTGTTTTCTTTGTGATATGTAGATAGTTTGTAGTGGTTCAGTTTGTTGGTTAACGTTAGGCTAGACCTCGAGGATATTTTCAACTGGATTTTCTGTTTGCTAGTACTTCAATTTGTTTATCTGAAATCATTTTCACAAGATCTGCTATAGAATCATACATCAATGTCCTGGATGAGATTAGGTGCATCTGTCTAAAGTATGTGATTTCATGGATGACATTAAATAACATCTGTTGTATCTACATTGTGTTTCGTCTAAAAGCTTCTGGCTCCAACTTTTCTGGTTCGACACCGATGGATGCAAGAGTAGAGACATCTAGCAGGTGGAGAAACTGAAACGGAATTATTCTCGTGAAACGCTTCAGCGAACTTCCAAGCTTCTCTGTTTGTTGGAATATGTTGGATCGTACAACGTTCTCCAGCTTTTGCTTTATTATCGGCAAGTTTCTGTCTCTGTAATATATTTCCTTGCTGCAAATTCTGAAGCTTGTTTGAACCAAACTCTGCAACCAAAAGCATATGCATGGGAGGCTTTCTGCAGGAAGCCCTGTTTCTTGGTTGCCAAGTAACAACCGGCTGGCCCTAAGTAGGTTATTACCACCGTTTTATCGGGCAGTATGTTCTATTGAGGTTGGGATTTGCCAAATGATGGTTTGGAGGGTAATTCAAAATTAGCAGCTGAAAGAACCTCACAAAATTTTCTGTCAACTTCAGAATGTTTATGGTAAAATCAAGAAAAATAATTGAACTTTCATTTTATATTATTATTACTATTATTCTCTGCGCAGATGTGAGGGGAGAGTCTAGAGTTGAACTTTGATGTGTAACCACTTCAAAACTTTGACTATTTGTTGAATATTTAAGTGGTGGTTTGGATCACTTCCTCCTTTACTACACCAAATAAAACAAGACACTACTTTTATGAAAAAAAATTGTTGAGTTTTTAGTACTTAACATTACTAGGAATATTTGGTATAATAATTCCATGGAATCAACTTTTTTTTTTTTTTTAAGCTTTGGTGGCAATTAAATTATCTTCAATTGTTAAGACAATTGATTCATTGAAGCCCTTAGTTGAACCAAATAAAAACTTGAGTCTTCAATTGATCCAGTTAAAATAATTGAGACCCTTAGTAGAACAAACAAAAAGTTCTACTGGTTGAATCCGGAAGAATAGCCTCTTCCTTCAAATACAATTACAATTCAACCCCCACCATTACACATTCTTCAAGCTAGTACAAACGGCCGGGGAACTGCTACAACACGGCTGCCATAGAATTGGATGAGCAGAACCCCTCTGCCATTTTCATGGACCTTCCAAACCTTCCACAGCCTCTTGAAAGCCTCCATCTCACAGAGGGACCTCTTCACCGGCAAATCCCTCCATGCCCTATATCTCAAGTCTCTCATTCCCACCTCCACCTATCTCTCCAACCACTTCATCCTCCTCTACTCCAAATGCCGCCGCCTCGCCACCGCCCGGAACGCTTTCCACCTCGTCTCCGACCCCAATATTTTCTCTTTCAACACCATCCTCAATGCGTATGCGAAAGAGTCGCTCACTCACCCTGCCCGACAGTTGTTCGATCAAATTCCGCAACCGGACCTTGTTTCTTATAACACCCTCATTTCCGCGTATGCTGATTCTGGGGAGGTCGAGTTTGCTTTTGGGTTGTTTTCGGGTATGAGAGAGTTGGGAGTTGATATGGATGGGTTTACGCTCTCTGGGATGATTTCTGCTTGTTGCGGGGATGTTTGTTTGATTAGGCAGCTCCATTGCTATGCGGTTCTTTCTGGGTTTCTTTCATATCCTTCGGCGAATAACTCACTTATCATGTGTTATAGCAAGAATGGGTTTCTAGAGGACGCAAAGCGCGTGTTCTTTGATATGGGGGACGTGGTCAGAGATGAAGTGTCCTGGAATTCGATGATCGTGGCACATGGGCAGCACCGGGAGGGAGCTAAAGCATTGGCATTGTTTCAGGAAATGGTCCGTTTGGGATTGTATATTGACATGTTCACCTTGGCTAGTGTGTTAACGGCTTTTACATCTGTAGAGGATTTGTTAGGGGGTATGCAATTTCATGCTAAGTTGATCAAAACTGGGTTTCACCAAAATTCTCATGTCGGTAGTGGATTGATTGATCTGTATTCCAAGTCCACTGGAGGTATGTTGGAATGTAAGAAAGTCTTTGATGAAATTCCAGGTCCGGACTTGGGTGTCTGGAACACAATGATCTCTGGTTACTGTCAGACTAAGGAATTTTTGGAGGATGCTGTCAAATGTTTCCGGGAGATGCAACGTGTTGGTCATCGCCCTGATGATTGTAGCTTTGTTTGTGTCCTTAGTGCATCATCTTATTTGTCATTTCCTTCCCAGGGACGGCAAATTCATGCCTTGGCTATAAAATCTGAAATTCCCAACCAAATCCAAGTCAATAATGCATTGGTTGCCATGTATTCAAAATGTGGAAATCTTCAGGATGCAAGAAGGTTGTTTGATTGGATGCCTGAGCACAATATTGTTTCTTTAAATTCAATAATTGCAGCGTATGCTCAACATGGGATGGGAATGGAGTCATTAGTTATTTTTGATATGATGCTAGAAAGACAAATTTCTCCTACCAGTGTTACTTTTGTATCTGTCCTATCTGCTTGTGCACATACTGGAAAGCTTGAGGATGGACAGAAGTATTTCAACTTGATGAAAGATAAATTTGGAATAGAACCAAAAGAAGAGCATTATTCCTGCATGATTGATCTTTTTGGGCGGGCCGGAAAGCTAAATGAAGCAGAAAATCTCATTGAGAATATGCCCTTCAACGCAGGGTTTGTTGGTTGGACTGCACTGCTTGGAGCTTGTAGAACCCACCGCAGGATTGACCTAGCCTCAAAAGTAGCCAACAGGTTGCTTCAGCTGGAATCTTCAAATGCTTCACCTTACGTCATGTTGGCAAATATGTATACCAGTGCTGGCAGATGGGAGGATGTAGCCAAAGTTCGAAAGCTTATGAAAGACAGAGGCGTGAAAAAGACACCTGGCTGCAGTTGGATTGAAGTAAACAAGAGGGTGCACAGTTTTATGGCTGAAGATGTTTCCAATCCAATGATAAAAGAAATCCATGAATACCTGGAGAACATTATTAGGAAGATGAAGCAAGGTGGTTATGTTCCTGATTTGAGGTGGACTTCAGGTAAAGATGACGAGATAGGTCCTAAAGAGAAGGAGATGAGGCTAGAGCATCACAGTGAGAAGCTTGCAGTTGCTTTTGGGCTGCTTTCAACCAAAGATTATGAGCCTATCCTTGTGATGAAAAACTTGAGGATTTGTGGGGACTGCCATGAGGTAATAAAGTTCATGTCTGCTACAGCTAGAAGGGAAATCATTGTCAGGGATACGCTTAGGTTTCACACTTTCAATGAGGGGCAGTGCTCATGTGGGGATTTTTGGTAATGTTGGCTCTGTTAGTAACAACTTCGGTGATTGATGTTAGGTGTTAGTTTTAGCTATTAGGTTCAGCAATTAGAGTTTGACATTAGCATTTACAGAACTCTTTAACTGTTTCGCAACTTAGCTTGTGAGAAACGCTGTAGGGTACCAAATTTTGTTGACAAGTGAGGTCCTTTTTCCCCTTGAGCTAACATATATAGACACTAGGAGGTTTAGCATTTTCATAGGTAACCTGCCTAAGCAACTGTGCCATCCTGTACAAATCTAGAGGCACAGGAGCACTTAAGAGGATACAAGGTTGACCAAGATTTCGCTATTCTTAGACTTTGAATTGAGTTTTTAACATGTCATGTTTGGGTATTTTTATCTATCTATCTAAAAGCAGCAGCAATAGTTGTATATTTCTATGTCTAAGATATTTCCAGAGAAAGAAAAGGACATGGCTTGACTAATTTACTATTCAAATTGAAGTTTTCAATCTTTTTATGGGTCTCTACAATTGAAAGTGATCAGTGGTAAAGAATGACACGCTGATCTGGCCACTCAAGAGCACTGGTAAGTTTGCTACAGAATCTCTGATATCACAGATTATTTGGAATCATCAAGCAGAGGAATCATTGAGAACTCCCATGAAGCATGTCCTTTGTGTGGAGAGCGGCTGGAATGAGTGAAAAACCTGTTTTTACGGTGACAAATTAGTTGGTTGATATGGCCATTTCATTGTAGAGTGGATTTTCAAGTGGTGATGTGCTTAATTGATTTCACTGCCGTTTTTACTGTGTACTGAGGCTGCGAATTTTGGTTGCTTCTGAAGAGGTATGGATGTTGGTCTAGACTCTCTGTTTGTTGGTCGATTTGGTGGTTGAAGGAGGACTTGACTTTCCAGAATGAATGAGGTGACGCTAGATACAGTAAAGTAAGGTGGACAGCATCTGGCCCTCTGAATAAAGTGGGACCCCTTGAATTTGTAGGGCTCAATTTAGTTCGTCACGGTGATAAATTGTCTGGGTAGCAGGCTACTATCTGATTTTCTGTGAAATATTAGAGGCTGTTTAGTTTAAAGTTCCTGGACTGGGGAGCCAGAATTCAATGTTGATGCAGGTTTTATTTAGTGCAACGACTTCACTCAGCTGTTTTTTTTAACAGGTGGTTGCAAGTGATGTTCCAATTGCTGAAATATTGGCCCGTAAAAGCACCGGAAATTATAGAGAGGAATAGCTCCACAACGATCAATTACTTGGATCTCTTGAATCATTTACGGGCTTTGATTTGACTAGAAAAAGTTAAGAATTCGATTGAAATGAAACGTGATAAAATTTGAATACAAATTACATACATTTAAAATGATCTGAATCCAAACTGGCTTAAATCTAGAATAACACAAATCTAAAATAAACCAATGATTAAATCTGGCAAAACTCAATTGAAGCTATAATAGATGGTTGCTGCACAGGGAAGGATTTTATGGGGATATAGGTTCGAGCTAAGTTGCATAATTATTTTATTTTGGGTCACAGCTCCTATTTTTGTGCTTCTATTTTTATTTTTAATTGTTACTTTTACTCTTATTTTTACAACTTTTTTACTTACTTAAATTTTTAAAAATAATGCTTTTGTGCTCTGACTCTCGTTCTCCGCTCTCAATTTCAAGACGCTTTTTGAAACTCAGGGTTCGAGCCCTACGAGTCGTATTCATCCTTTTTTTTTTTTTTTGTTTTTGTTCCAATTTTCTCTTTTCCTCTTTCATTTTTTCTTTTATTCTTTCAGTTTTCCTTTTCTTGTTCGTTTTCTGTCATATTTCACTTTTTCCTAATCCTAGCTTTACTTTCCCAGTTTTATTCCTTTTTTTTCCCCTATTTTTAATTCTTGTTTCTTCTTTTCTTTTCGTTTATTTGTTTAGTTTTTATATTTTTAATTTTGTATTATTTCCTTTCACTTTTTCCAAGATTTTATTTTCCATTTTTATCTTTTTTATTTTTGTATTATTCTCATTTTTTCTTGTTTTTTCTTTTCTTTTCTCATTTTTTTAATTTTTTTTATTATTCATAAGGAATGAACACTATATAAAAAAATAAAAATAATAAGAAATTGACTTAAATGAACAAGAAGTAATATTAAAAAAACATGTTCATATATGTTTGTTCATTAATTTAATCATTTTTATTTGTTCGTTTGCAAACAAAATGTAAAAGAACAACTAAATGACTCAAATGAGCATGAAATAAAACTAAAATGAACAAATATATTTTTTTATTTAATTTTTAGTTATATTCAATTTATATTCATTTATTTTTATGTTTTTTCACAATAAACTCTTATGTGATATATTTTATGTTAAGCTATCCATGTAAAATGGAAACAATTCACAAAGGATGTTCTCTAAAATAAGATAAATGCTAAACATAAAAACAATAAGAACAAACCTGATAAAAGAAAAAAAATAAGAACTGATAATAAGAAACCTGATAAAATTGGGAGGCTTAATTCACTGGTAATTTTGGGGTAATAATAATAATAATAATAATAATAATAATAATAATAATAATACTCATATTCATTTATTTGTTGTACATAGGTGGGAGGTCAAGGGAGACCTTCTGATAACAACTACAAATCTTAACTGTCATGCCAAGATTTGGTTGTTCACATTCTTTTTTATATTTTTACATTCTCTAAACTAGAAAGTTCCATATTATTTACATATGATACATGCGTGCATAGGTTGAAGGAGGTCGCATGAACCTGAACTTTGCTCCCCTTATTATTTGTACAGTCCAACAAGACACAGAAAAGCAAACAAAGATAAAGATACACAAACATAGCGGGGGCTGGTGAATCAGTGGCCTTCATCTCAATGCAGCAAAAGCAGTACCTGGTCCAATCAGTATCGTAAGGCTTATCAGTTGAAGTATCAGATTCCTCAGAATAAACCAGAACCACTCCCTGTAAACCCCAATGGTTTACCATATTTATTAGGAGATCACAATGTCCATCGAAATATGGCCTAGTTTCTGTACAGTAAGATTTGCAGTGATTATCCTCATCAGAGTCGTCCAGACAAGGCCCAAACTGCTGAACCTTGGTGCAATCTCCAAAACCAATAGCAAGAATACCTGCACATGGAAATGATGCTTTTGTTTAGAGTCTTCTGATGAAATACATTTCCAGTACTAATGAATGCCTTTGTTCACTTTTCCGCAAACTCTTCGACTTTTTTTTCACCTGAGGACCTAAGTTTAGAAACATGTGGAAAGAAAAACCAAAAGAACGGAGTTCAAGTGATGCCAGTATCAGGTTCAAATGGTAACTAACTCGTGGAGAATTGGGGACCACTTTGATTCAAATTAAATTTAATGTATTATTGAGTTATTATTTGTCCACATTATCAATTTATTCAAATCTTATACCTAAAGAAGTCTAAAAAGCAATTTTGGAATTTTTTTTTCTCAAAAGAGTGTTTTTAATTATTTTTTTATTTTTTAGGTTGCATAATTTAAAAATAAAACAAATTTTTTTTTTACAAAAAAATACTTTAAAATTACATTTAAGACTTCTTAAATCGTAAAGTTTGAACATACCGATAATTTTGATAAATAATTACTTTATATAGGAATAACATACCATAATATAATAAATTAAATTTTGAAACGAATTAGCCAAAAAAAATTTCAAGAAATTTTCTAGGATTGATCTTTCAGTTGCATTATGAGCATTAACAAAAAATTAAAATAGTTAATGTAAGCCAAAAATCCTATGTGCTGCTAACGATTAAAGCAAATAATCCTCTATTTGGAAAACCTAGTAGCACCCACCCTCTCCCCTCCTCCTATTGTTTCTTATCCTTTGTTCTTGTGGATCTGACTAGGTTTAGATACCAATTTTGGTTTGGCCAGTTAATTTTTTACCATTATTTTACTTGATTATTCTTAATCACCCTCACCGTTCTTCTCCTCCATAAAATTCCTTCACTACTATCAATAGGAGCACCATCTGGTTTAGCCAATGATGTATGATGGACAGATCTAGGTTGCCTATTTTTGAAGTTGGTAGCTACAAGAAAATCAAGTAGGGTGTAGAAAACGAGCAAAACTTAGATGATGAGGTGTTTATAAATAATAAATTGGGATAATTGTATGTTATTTATTTTATTTATTTTACCTTTTATCTGGTTTTTTTTTTTCAGTGACTTATGAGTTATTTTTTTAGGATTATCCTGGTTTATTTGCACATACTGTGTCAATTTAAACAAACCATATATTTCTTTAGAAATCAAATAACACAAAGTTAAAATCAGTCCCAGCCAGTTTTACTTTCGAGGGACTACAGCGTACCCTCACTCAGTCTGCTCCACATCTTGAACCTCGTTATATGGTTCAGTGTACTCTGTCTCCTCATAGTACTCACCTAGAAAAACATGTTAAGAGAAGGGGTGAGCACAACTTCCTCAGTAAGGGGGAAGTATCAGGCCCATCACGTGGGTCCTAATATTCCCATAACAAACAACAACAAATAATAAACTTTAAGCTGTAGCAACTTAATTAAAGAACAATTCCATACAACATCATAACAACAAAATCAAAGTCCTACTAGCATGCTTGAACTACCATGCATATGCATAATTCCTTTTACCGATTAAATAATAACTTATTGATCGATCATTTAATCCAATACTTAAATGCCGTCGGACGAACCTAGGGTGGTGAGTGTGTACATCACCCACTCTCGGGATAACTCTTAGGCAGTGCCACTAGGGATGCCACCAAGCCAGAGCCTCTCGGGATACCTACGCCGAGGTAGAGCCTCTCGTGATAACAGCCATAAGCATGGTCCCTCGCCAGCTATGGTTTGACAGCGCACAAATCATATCTCCATACTCCGTGTCAATATCGGGTCATGACTAGGGACGGTCCGCCGCCACCCTAACATGCCTCTCGGGTTCGAATCGTCCGTTCCGAACCTCTCGTCTAAATTTACGGCTTGTTAGGTCATGTAGATATGGTTCGTCACCAACCTTGCATGCCTCGTATTTTATCTTACTCTTCAAATCTTTTACTTAATGCAATCTTGTGTATGACAAACATCAATCATATGCAACAACCAATTGATGCATGACCGTAGCTCATTTTATTTTAGCTCTTTTTAGTAGAATGCCATGATTCTAGTGCATCCTATTTCTTTTATCATGTTATCTTAGTTTAGTGTTACATGATGTCATGACAATCAATGATATCTTTTAAGTGTATTTGTGATAAATGTTCATCTCATTTCTCGTGAATTCTTTCTAAATTGGTCATTTAGTATTTACGCTCCTAATCCTTTATCTATCGGCTTATAATAATTTATTACGGCCCTAACATGCCACTAACGGTTACTTCCAATCTCATCATGTTGCTAATGAGCTTGTCGGCCCTAAACATGGTACTAGCGGTGTTTGTCTCGCTGGCCCTAAACATGCTACTAGCGGTGTTTATTTAGGCGGTCTTAACATATTTCTAATTTAATTCTTGTTATAAGCGGTCCTAGTATGATACTAGCGCCAAACATACATCATACATCACATCATTACAACCATACAACCAACCAACCAAAATTACATCTCAAAGGAAGAGAACTAAAATAAAATATAACAAAATAAAATAAAATTATAGAAAAACTAATTAATTACCCTACCCATGTTGCCCACACGTTTAAAGATTTTGTTTAGCCCAATTGTTTACTTAAAATTTATTATTCGGGATGATGCTTATTTTGGGCCTAAGAAGGCCCACGAGAACTAACCCGCTCTTCCCCCTTACCTAGTATGGAAAACATGGTGAATCGGGGTGATTTCTTGGAACGGTCCTACAAAATTTTAATAAGGTAGAAAAATTAGAAAAATATACTAAAAATTGGAAATTTCCTAAATGGTACTTGGAAGGTTCATATTTTTTGCATCTAGGCCGAAATTTTACCTAGTGAGTAAAAAGGGTCTCGGGGTGTCTTTTGTGGCCTCGTGCCTATTCGGGATCGTGCCGAGAGCCTTCTTGATATTGATCCTAAAAATGACAGCGGTTATACACTAACTTATAAGCTCATTTAATGGCTGTAAAAACTGATCTTGGAAGGAAAAAATTTTATTTCGGTTACCGATGTGTTTTCGGGATCTCTGACGCTCCGGGAGTCCAAAGAAGCACCAAATCTTCAAGTAAGGATTTTCTAACCCTTTGTAACAACATGGACAGCAAGGAAAAGAGAATTATTAGGGCTGTAATATTCGAAATTGGCAGCCAAGATAATTTTTGAAAGAGGCTACGGTGGCTTACCGGGGCCTAGAACCAAGTATGGAAAAGATTGCACTGGAAACGAGTGGAAAAACCCAAAACTTGGATTAATGATAATCTACCAAATATTTACAGCAAAGATATAAGGCCTTTAGGTGCTGGAAAAAAAATTAAAAGAGGGATATAGAATAATTTAGACTTACATAAATGAATCTGGTATCGTCGGTATACGTAGGATCAATTCTATTGTCCGGACGAGATTTCTCTTCAACCTAATGAACCTAGGTAAGATTATGGCATAAATTAACATTATAATATTCTACAATAACCAGTAATCAGAGTGTGAAGAGTTGGACTTACGCTGCTTTGATAAAGGGATAACCGAAGGCAAACCGAAGGCAACAACACGTACAATAAGGATTAAGGGGTTGGCAGCCTTTGTTGTGATTAAAGTGAAGAAAATTGATGCTAGTCGGCTGGATTCATGAATGGCAGAGGAGTAGGTTCTTTGAAAATTTGGCTGAGAGAATTAGACGCCAAATAGAAACTAGGGCAAGGTAAATAAAAACGTAATGATGGCTGGCGGGTAACAAATTGGCAATTCCTTTTTTTTTTTTTTAATCTAAAGGTTCAAAGAAAAAAAAAAATACTGTAGGTGCTTGGTGGCTGGAACATTTTATAAGAATGAAATTAGGGTTAGGGAGGAAAAGAAAAATAATCCTATGTAACAGTAGCACGAACCCGGTTTAAACCCCACACGCGCGTTGGCTAAATTTTGGGGAAACCTAAGCAAACGAATTCAGAATTGAGTGAGGTAAATTTCTCTTGACTCATTTTTTTCGAGAAGAATCCAATGGTGCTCCCAGATTTTTCATCCGATGCTTGGTTGTAAATGACAAAAATGCCCCTAGCCTAAAGAAAATGACTTTGAGCTTCCGGTTTGGAATTTGACTTAATAATCACTAAAGGAATCATCTAAGAATCAAGATTCTTAATTTTATATTGATTTTCTAAATTGATAGGTAAAATTACAAAAATACCCTTGAGGACAAAATGTTAATTAATTTTTATTTATTTATTTTTATTTACTTATTATTTTATTATTATTATTATTTTATTATTTTATTTATTTAATTAATTAGGATAATTTGGTGATTTTATTTTACTTAATTTCTAGGGTTATTGCACATGATGTCATGACAATCAATGATATTTTTTTAAGTGTATTTATGATAAATGCTTATATCATTTCTCGTGAATTCTTTCTAAGTTGGTCACTTAGCATTTACGGTCCTAATCCTTTATCTATCGGCTTATAGTAATTTATTACAGACCTAATATGCCACTAACGGTTGCTTTCAATCTCATCATGTTGCTAGCGAGCTTGTCGGCCCTAAACATTTTACTAGCGGCGTTTGTCTCACCGGCCCTAAACATGGTACTAATGAGTTTATTTAAGCGGTCCTAACATACTTCTAATTTAATTCTTGTTGCAAGCTGTCCTAGTATGATACTAGCGCCAAACATACATCATACATCACATCATTACAACCATGCAACCAACCAACCAAAATTACATCTCAATGGAAGAGAACTAAAATAAAATAAAATAAAATTCTAGGAAAACTAATTAATTACCCAACCCATGTTGCCCACGCATTTAAAGATTTTGTTTAGCCCAATTGTTTATTTAGAATTTATTATTCGGGTTGATGCTTGTTTTGGGCCTAAGAGGGCCCATGAGAACTAACCCGCTCTTCCCCCTTACCTAGTTCGGAATAATATGACGAAAGAGGGCGATTTCTTAGGACGGTCCTACAAAATGTTAGTAAGGTAGAAAATTAGAAAATATGCTAAAATTTAGAAATTTTCCTAAATGGTACTTGGAAGGTTCATGTTCTTAACATCTAGGCCGAAATTTTACCTAGTGGGCAAAAAGGGTCTCGGGGTGTCTTCGGTGGCCTCGTGCCTATTCGGGATCATGCCGGGAGCCTTCTTGATATTGATCCTAAAAATTACAGCGGCCATACACTAACTTATAAGCTCATTTAATGGCTGTAAAAACTGATCTTGGAAGGAAAAAAATTTTTTATTTCGGTTACCGATGTGTTTTCGGGATCTCTGACGCTCCGGGAGTCCAACGAAGTGCCAAACCTTCAAGTAAGGATTTTCTAACCCTTTATAACAACATGGACAGCAAAGATAAGATAATTGTTAGGGCTGTAAGATTTGAAATTGGCAGCCGAAAGAATTTTAAAAAGACTACGGTGGCTTACCGGGGTTTAGGAGCAAGTATGGACCCGATTGCACCGGAAACGAGTACAAAACCCAAAACTTGGATTAACAATGATCTACCAAGAATTTACAGAAAAAAATATTAGGACTTTAGGTGCTGAAAGAAAAAAAAATTAAAAGAGTAATACCGAAGAATTTTGGCTCACGCGAATCAAATCGGAATCATTGGTACTCGTAGGATCGCTTTTGGTGTCCGGATGTGGTTTCCCTTCAACTTAATGAACCTAAGCAATAATAGGGAATTAAATAGAATTCAAAATTGGTTGGATGATGGAGAAATAAAAGCCCAAAGGGCCGGACTTACACCGGTTCGACAAAGAACACGATCAAGCCGGTAACGGAGTGGAGAGTGCGAGGACGATCCTTTGGTGTTCTGCCTTCTTCCCCACTTTAATGAGCACGACCCGGAACAATAGAGGAATGATGAGCCTATCTAATTGAACTAAAAGAATGGGAGAACAAAATATTGTCACGAGAAGAAAGTTAAGGTGAATTGGAGATGGCGGCCATAAGCATATTATTTTTACAAGTGCTTGGCGGCTATTGTTGAAAGAAGAAATAAAAGAAAAGGCAAGAGTATTTGGAGGCTTGGTTATTAGGTCTAAACGCAATTCGGACTCCTAGGTGAGACAGAAATACGGGAAACAAAATAAAAAGGGAGAAAAGGAATAATAAAAGGGTAATTAACGTTTAATATGATAAATAAAGAAGATAAGGAGATAAAATAGATAAATTAATTTTTTTTTAAAAAATATATATTCCGGGAGGTGTTGCGGCTGGGTGTTTTATAAGAAAGAAATTAGGGTTAGAGAAAAAAAATTATCTTATGTAGCGATAATACGAACCTGGTTTAAACTGTACATGCACTTGGCTAAATTTTGGGAAATCTAAGCAAATAAATTCAGAATTGAGTGAGGTAATTTCTCCTGAATTCTTTTTGAGAGAAGAATCCAATGATGCTCTCAGATTTTCCATTCAATGGTCGGTTGTAAATGACAAAAATGCCCCTAGCCTAAAGAAAATGACTTTGAGCTTCCGGTTTGGAATTTGACTTAATAACCACTAAAGGAATCATCTAAGGATCAAGATTCTTAATTTTATATTGATTTTCTAAATTGGTAGATAAAATTACAAAAATACCCTTGAGGACAAAATGTTAATGAATTTATTTTTATTTATTTATTTTATTTAATTTTTATTTATTTATTTATTTAGGGTAATTTAGTAATTTTATTTTACTTAATTTCTAGGGTTATTACAATAGGTTCTTGAAGAGTGAAAGTGTAATTAATTAACCTTTGGAAAGATTATAAGCTTGACTTATATCATTAATTCATGTTATAAAACTTGTTGTTCTCATTTTTTATAGGTTTTAAAAACATCTAGTACTCAAAATATTTAAATCTCCTTAAGTATAATTTTATTTATATAATTTTTTTAATTAAATTTAATCTCATATATAATTAATTAAGTAATCCTTAATCCTTAAACAAATTATCTAATTTTTTTGGGATCTGATTTCCAATCTTTATAAGTTTTTCATTAAACAATTTCTATGAGTATCATGCCATCATATGTGTGTGGAAATTTTTTAATGAAAAAATTATATAAATAAAATATAAACACTTTCATAGGTTTAAATATATCACTAATTCGTAGAGTTACATTAAGTTTAACATTAGCTTATTATAGCGTTTAAAATGTTTTTGTGATACGGTATGAAACAGAGATTTTATAATAATAATAATAATAATAATAATATAATAATAATAATAATAATAATAATAATATAATAATAATAATAATAATTTTACGATCTACATCTACAAACTAATGAAGAAACTCAATCAAAATCAAAATAAACATTACCTAACATATAAGCATGTACTAAACAAAATGAAAGACTTTTGGAAAAATAAAAAAAATGCAACATAAAACATAGATGAATTATGATAAATATTTCTATTCTAGAAAAAATTAGATTTATTTTGGGACTATAAAAAAAGGAAAATGTTACCATAAAATAATTTTATTAAGGCTAGATTTTTCATAGATTATTTTTAAATAAAAAATTTCATACTTTGATATACCTATTTTTTAAAAATTATTTTTTTGAAAAATAATTTATAATTTTAATATTTTTTGCATGGAAAAGCATGAAAAAATTATTTAAAAAATAAATTATTTCTCAATTAAAATTGTTCAAGTGATAATGATAAATAACCTATCGCACTTACTTGTGTCAAATTAACTTGCCAAACATATGCAATTAAATAAAACATCACCAATAAATAAATAAACATATAGGATGATGTTTCTTTTTTTTTTTTTTTTGTTTTATTTTAGTTGTTTAGTGTTATTTTTTTTTCTAATTCTATAACGCTCATTGTTAATTTTGGTCTTGTTTAAGTTTTATATTTACTTACATTTAAATTCATATTCTTTTACCTTATTTTTTGTTTCTTTTTTATTTTATTACTTATTCATTTGGTAAAAATAATTTCTATTTAGACTAATTATCATGTTTAATTCATTGATAATAAAAAAAATACAAAATAAAAAAGTCTCAAACAATTCTACAAAAAAAATACTAAAGAATAATAAAAAATATTGAGAAAGACTTGAAATAAAAAAAATAAAAAATAAAAATGAGGGTGGCCTAAAAAAAATAACAAATAAAATAGAGGACTAAAATGGGGTTGTGAATGAAAATAGATCTCAACTATCTTTTTCTCTTTGTGATAGGATCAAAGTATTGACCTTGGAGCTCCAAAGTATCATTGATTACCATCAGTTGCTTCACTGCTTCATATTCAAATTCAGTATAGTTTGTTACCTAAAGAGAAAGAAACTAGTGTAGACTTGATCTCGTCCTTTTACTTAACCTGTAAATTGTGGGTTGTGAAGGTGAAATCTAAATGACATTGAAATAGTGCAGCATTCTAGTTAATAGCATGGTAGACACATTTATATTGCTAAGTTGGCTTACGGACTATGGAGAGCCATTGGGGTAATGGGTCAATAAGGATGTTAGACTGAAGGCTCTCTTCTAATTTTCTTCAAGACCAACTTTGTAAATTGTAACTATTGTCAAAATTGAAAACTATTTTTGATTAGGTTAGTTGTCTAGGTATGACTTGACTTAAATAAGAATTAGCTAAGTAAAATGCACATATATGTAAAAGTTTGAGTAATAAAATGGCTGTAAGAGAAAATTTAATGAAATTTAATTAGGAAAAGGAAGTAAGTAATTTGGAATTGCAATTAAACTTATAGGTTATAGTTGGTATTAATTTGATTTGTAGGTTATGTCATTTTTAATTAACATATTAAAATGTTTAACTATGATAAATTACATTAGTATAGGTTACAGTTTATTCATAAGTTACATTAGTTTGAATTAATTTATCAGTTACAAAAATTCTAGCCTATAATGATTTTGTTATTTGTTAAAATTTAAATCCATCTATATTCATTTCAAGTTTGTTAACACAGGTCATTATATTGAAAGAATGGAAAACAATAGGCAAATTTGAAAAATAGAAAGAAATTAAGGCTTTATATTGTAATACTATCATTAGTAAGATAAGAAATTAAAAGTAACAAACTACTTTACCTAATTCATTTGGGGATATAAATTTAAAAAATTACAAATGTGCTAAAATAAAATATCCTTAAGAATATTATTACTTAGCCATTAAATTATATTATTATTGATACCTATGTACAAAACTCTAAAACACAACAAATAAAATATCAAATTAATGCTAGTAAGAAGTAATTAAGATAATGAAGAGAAATTAATGCTAATAGAAGTGGTTTAGATGAATGGAGAGGTTTCTTTTGCATACGTATGTATGCATATAAGTATGTATGTATGTATATTACTTTTTCCTTAATGTGAAGAAGGAACTGAAAAATTGAATGCCTAGTATGGATCTAGAGTAAACATATGTAGAAAAATAGAAGGCGTATGGTGCCCATGCGCTATGACAAATTCAATCGGTGATAACATTTTGAGCTAAATTCTAAATATATCTGATGGCCTACGGCGGCCTCATCGTGTGTCATTGTAAGAGCAGAGAGTGCTTCTGATGGAGGAGAATACTTTGAGAGGAAATTCCCCAGTGGAGGATACCTGAAACGCTTTTTTAGAAAAACACAGGTTAAGAGGTCCCCGGTGTAAATTCCCGGGGAGGAACCTCCGACGCCCAAGTCAGTATTTTCCAGTAACTAGGTTATTTGCTCTTTTTTGTATTCAAAGAGAACTTTTCATCTTACCCTTTTTTAGAATGCTTTCTGGGTATTTTATGCAGGAGGCGTACAGAAGCCATTTCCCTCTAGAGGCCGTCCTAGATTATGACACGTGTACGGCGGGCTGCGATCCCTGCTTTTTCGGGAGCGAAGGGACGTGTATCTCAGTGAAAGTCGCTGGTCTGACAGCCTAGTCATTCCGAGGGCGTCATATCGAAGCGTCCTTCTGATGGCGTGTCCCAGTGATAGCGTGTCAAAATGTATTTGGGAGACGACTTTACGGGGAGGTGTCAGAGGCTCCTTAAATACTTCGTTCGTACCTTCCGAGGTTACTCTAACGTCTCGGGGCATATGTTTCCCGAGGATGGTTCCCCCGATGGGTATTTCTGTTTCCGAATAGGGTTCTACCTTTCTACGGAGGTTGGTTCTGTCATTGCCTGACGGAGCGAATTCCCTATACTAGGCCAGAGGGATCGTGTGTCCTTCTGACCTCGGTTGGTAGTTTCTCTCGCCGAAGTCAGTACTCCGCCAAGTTTGGGAGCTTGGCCGTTGATGGGCACCTCGGCTATCACATGCCCCCTACCGGAAAGCCGGAGCAGGGGCTTCGGCTATGTTTCCGAGAAGGTCTCTTTGCCGATCTGACAGCTAAATCCTTTCTTGGGAATTGGTCTCGCTTCAGAAGTTGCTTACTCGGAGCCGAGGTACCCTCCCTAGTTTTCTAGGCATCCTCGGAATGTTTGTTACTTTTTTTTTTTTGCCTTTTCTGCCACGGATCTGTGAATCGTCGCGTCCTTTGGTCAGGCGTGTCAGTCATTAATGACCGTGCCTGGGTTTTCACGATGCTAGGGGGACGTGCCCTGATTCCTTGCGCTGTGTGACACGTGTATGCCGCTGGATGGTGGGGCAGTTACGCTGGTTACGTCAGTTGCACCCCTTCGCCTTCTAGGAGCAATAATGAGGCGGTTTCTTTTTTAAAGGATGATTATGACGACGCTTCGCTTATCCTCCTTCGGTTTATATAAGTTTATTTCGTTCTATTTTGCCTCGTTCTTTTACTTTAGCTCTTGTCTGTTCCAGAGCCTTTTCTTGCTCCTTTTCCTTTTTCCGGCGGTGATTCTTGCGGCAGCGTGACCTCCGGCGATTCCTTGCAGCGGCGTTTCTCAGCCCAGGCTTTGGTGGGTGCTCTTTTTTGTGGTTTTGTTGTTGTTCCCCCCTCTTTTTTGAAGTCATATCTCTTTTCTTATTTTTTGAAAAATGTCGAATCCGACTCCATTGAATCCGATCCCTTTGATGACTGTGTGCCCTCTTTCTGCAAACCTTGCTTCCCTTGAAGCTTATCCTTGCTCCACTACCCCGAAAAAGATGAAAAAGTTGGTGGCCAAGTACTACCTCCCTTCTTATATCACGCCGAGGTTACCCTCCCCGGGATCTTATGGGTACGCAGCTTCTCCGGGGGAGGTTACCGTTTATCGAGCTCAACTGAAAGCCGGTCTTCGGTATCCCCCTTGTGACGGCTCTCCTAGTTGATTAATCAAGTAAGTGTTTATTTTACTTTGATTAAGTGTTTATTAAATTAAGTACCTCAAGTTAGCACTTTGATAAGCAAGTAAGGTAAGCTTAATTAAGTAAGTGAGTTCCTAAGTGTGATTTGGCATAGTTAAATCAAGACCATTAGTTATTCTAGCTTTTAGAACCATCCTTGAAAGTTTTGAGAACTTGTGGCACTAAGTGTGTTTTTGGGCCATTTAAATCTTAAGTGGCTAAAGTGTCCAAGGAATTAAGTTTGAGAAGCTTTAAGCATCCTTTAGAGCAAAGAAATGTAGTTTTGGGTGAGAGTTTAGTGACTCATTTGAAGCTTTTGAGAGTATGAGGACTTAAGTGCAAGGGAGGGAAAAGTTGCCTTATATGCTTATAAGCTAAGTTCCTTCATCCTTAGCCATTTGTTTCCAAGCTCCAAATTTCGTAGCTCCTTTCCCCTCACCAAATTGGCTGCCCAAACTTCCATTTTCCAGCAATTTTCCATCAAATTAAGGAAGCCCAAGGAGTTAGAAAGAATCCTCAAGCTTGTTTGTTGGTGTTCTAGCTCAAGTTGCTCTTTGGAAGCTAGTTTGGAACTCAAATTCGTGGGTAAGATTCTTGGGATCATTTGGATTGATTCTAGGTTGTTTCTAGAGCTAGAAATGGTCTTAGTTTGATTGGGTTGGATGCCAAATTGCATTGGTTTTAGGTGTGGAACTCAAGGAAGCTTAATTGAGCTAAGGAGGCTATGTTTCAATGCTTGCTTTTGTGGCTGAATTGAGGTAAGGGTTCAAGTAATTAAGCTCAAATAATGCATGGTTTGGTAGTTTTGTGTGTGGGAATGAGTTAGGAACAAGACCCAAATCATTTGGATTAGAAATGAGAGAGTTTGAGTAGTTTAAGTGCAAGAACGCAGCTGTCGCGCAACGCAGAAAACGGCGTTGGCGCCGCAGCGCCAGAAGTAAGTGTACTGGCGCCGCGGCGCCCCGTAGAAAACGGCGTTGGCGCCGCAGCGCCAGAAGTAAGTGTACTGGCGCCGCGGCGCCAGGGGGCGATTTTTCACTCAGAAAGTTTTGTTCGCCGGCGCTGCGCTTTTGCTCTTTGGCGCCGTAGCGCCAGAGGTGACCTTAAGGAATTTTGGGCCATTTTTCCGGCCATCTTAAGAGCAACTTAGACTCTCGGTTTCTATTCCTAGGCTATTCTAAGACGTTCCATAGCCTCGGTTGGGTCTAGAATTCATTCCTAGAGCGGGAATTGTGCATTATTTAAGAGGTAGTCAAGTTGTGTGGTTAAGAACAAAAGTGTGACTTGGTGGCTAAGTTATTCATAGTGCTTAAGCTTTTAGATGAGCATTAAGGGGATTTAAGTGGGTTTTTAGACTCTTTATTGGCCGTATAGAGCGTCATTTACATATGGTCAATGAAGAGAAAAACCTAAGTCGATCCCAACCGAACCATTTGGTTTGGTAAGCAAGCCACTAGTAGTGTTCTGAGTTAAACCTTGAGGGTTTGGCTAGTTAAACCACATAGGAAGACTACCCTGTACAATAAGTTAAGGGTAAAGGCGGGTAAGTTTGAGATAGGTGACGACCTACTCTAGAACCCGTAAGTGGGACTTAAGTGAGGTAAAGTATCCGGGATACGAGGGCCAGTATCTCAAGTACCTCCGCCGTTTGAGCTCACGGCAAAGTTTTAAGGCACCTAGAGTGCAGAAAGTCCCAAGTGCATATATTGTGTGCATTTCATACCATACATCCATACATTGCATATCTTATATTTTGTTGATTGTTTGAGTTGTTTGTTGATTGAATTGCTTGTTTGGTTGCTTGGTTGCCATATTGCATAGTTTGCTGCATTTTTCCTTGCAGGTATTCAAGGGATCCTTACTGAGTACTTTCAAGTACTCATTCCTTTAAGTTTTATTGTGCAGGTTCTAACTCCGGGCCTAATCATTAAGTGATAGTCGAGGCCTAAGTTTTCTGTTTTTGCAGGTATTTCTCTTGAGAATCCTAGTGATTCTAAGTTACTTGTGATATAAGTTATGTGCTAACCAAGTTGTGCCTTTACAGTGTAGAGGCTAAGAGTACACAAGAACAAGATCTAGTGAAGGGTTTACACTTGGAGCTTGGTATAGCTCAAGGTGGGACTCAAGTAGTTGATCTTAGTTAGTAGTTTTTGTCTCTTGTACATAGTACTTTGTGTACTAAGTAAGTTGCCTCTAATAGGATACATTGTGATGTAAATCCATCTTGTTACTTTTGGGTGCATGCTAGAGGTGTAATGTATGCACAAACTGTTACTTGTAGTTAAAGCAACCAGTATTTTCAAGGTCTTGGCACGTTTTATATATGTTTTAGTGAAATGCTCGAGCAATGTTTTTAATCCACGATTTATAAAATTCGTTTGCATTGCCAGGACAGAAGCATGCATAACTTAAACTGAGTAGGCTAAGAAACTAGTTGCATATAAATTGTTTAATTTATATTGACAAGTAATAGTTAGCCAATAGTAACTAGTGGGATTTATAAATCCCTAAGGCCTACAGGGTAATGGGGCACTGGGGCCCCGTTCCGCGACACCCCTTATCACATGATATGTGGATTCTGTGATTTTCACGGCATTGCCGTGAACCAACTCACCCCAAATTCCTACTCTTACTTCAATGCCTTCCTCTGCATGTGCGGGGTGTTCAGCATAAACCCCCATTTCACCTTCTTCATGCAATACTATAAACTCCATCCGGTCCCGAAGGGTGGTTTTTACTACCTCCTTCCCCGAGGGTCCGGGAGCAGGAAGTTCATGTTTACCTTCGATAATAAAGACAGCTGGCGGGGGTGGCAGAAGCAGTTTTTCTTTTTTAGGGTTCCCGAGTCTTGGGGCCCCGTGCCTATTAGATGGGCCTCCGGAACATTAGAGGCCGACGTCGTTGATGCCAGGAAGCTTCTTACTCCGGTAACACTTGCCGATTTTAACAATTTCGACAAACGTGTTCGGTCAGTGTCGGACTGGGACACCGGGGCTCCTTCCCGTTCACTCTACCCCTTTCCTATTAAGTGGGATCTTATGTCCGAGGAGGTTCTTCGGGAACTGGGAGTGATAACTGCCCACAAGAGTGACCGGGGCATGCCCATGCCTGTTCTTCCGGGGAAGAAAGCTTGGATAGTCATGCTCCTTCGGCGTCAAATTTCTTATCAGGCTTTTTCCAAGAGTGAGTCATCCTCCAGGGTTTAGTCTTCTGGCTTTCCTTTTGGACTTACACTGATATTTTACGTTTTTGCAGAGATGGGCGATCAGTCTGCCGAGTTTTATAAATCGCTCTTCGATAGTCAGGCTAAGCGGGGAGAGCAAGTTCGCAAGAAGACTTCCGGTAAGAGGAAGAAGTCGACTGCCGGCCTTTCTAAGTCTAAGAAGGCCAAAGCTACCAAAGCTACCACTCCTGCTCCTCCTTCCCCCGAGGACGTAGTTGAGGTGGAAGATCAGTCCTCAGCTCAACTACCGACGTCCGATAATCCTCCTTCGGAACCCGACATCCTCGGGGAGATGCATAGTCCTGCGCCTGCTACCCAGATTCCCGCAGAGCAAATGTCTGCCCAGGAGTTTGAAGAGGGCCGAAGAAGGAAGGGAAAGAACATTCCTGAGGATGTTCGGGAGGTTGGTTCTGAGGAGGGCGTCCCCGAAGTTCCACCAGGTTGGTTCCTTAGCCATTCTGCTACAAATCTCAGTATTTTTCGTATCTACGATTTTTTGGATGAATGGCTAAGGGATGACGTTTTGATGGAACTTCGGCGTGACCTTGCAGAGCACGCTCCTAATGCTTCCTGGAAGGAGACTCATGACCGTCGCAGGGCTCTTCGGGACCGACGGATTCCGCGGGGCAGGGTGCCACAGGAGCCTTTCTGGACGTTCACAGAGGACATGGATTTGTTCTCTGAGGATAGCCAGCTGATGGCTCCGCAAATGGCGACAGGGGTGCTGACTCATGCCACTTTTCAGTCCCTTACCACCGAATGTCCCAATGAAGAGATCCTCGCGGCGAGGATGTCTGAACACGCTGCTCAGGTGATCCTTCTTTTCCAGGAAATTGTTCTTTCTAAGCTATCACTTCCTTCCGATACTTCATTGACGCTTCTGTTTTTCTGCAGCTTTTGGCATACAGTGGGTACTTCCGCGCCTGGTCAGCGAAACAGACGGAGACCCGTTCTCGGTCCGAAGATTCCTTGCGCCAGACGAAGGAGTCTCTCGCCCAGTATGCCCTAAAATATGGCGAGTTGAACAAACTTGCGAAGGAAGACCTTGGGAGTCTTCGGGCCGAGGTTGTGTCCAGCAGGCAGGAGCTTCTCACTGATTTCTCAGCCAAGGTTGAAGACCTCGGTTCAAAGTGCGCGACTCTTTCTTTAGAGAACGAGGCCCTTCGGAAGAAGACTGCTCAAGACAGCGAGGATCTTGCGAAGGCTCTTGCTGAGATTGAGTTGCTGAGGAAGAAGGGGACGAAGAGCAAGAGGAAGAAGAAGCTGGAGGAGAAGATTGTTGAGCTGAAAGCTGACCTGAAGGCTCTTGGTACCGAGAAGGACCGTAGCGATCAAATGTCGAAGACGTCTTACCAAGATGGCTTTTGCTTGGCTCGTCATCAGGTCCTCGCTCGGTACCCTGGGCTTGACCTTTCTCACTTATCTGCCTTGGATTTTCCCGAAGAGCCTAGATCTTCGTGGTCCAAGGCCGAGTTCCTTAATCTCCCTCCTGCTCGGCCTGCACCTTTGACTGAGTCCTCCGGGGAAGAAACGCCGGATACCCCTTCTTAGTCATAGGCTTTCTTCTTTTTTCCTCTTTTGTACCTTTCGACTTATCATTCTCAATGAAATACTGGACTGCTTTCTTGCTCGGACGAGTTTTTAAGCCAAGTGAGGAATTTCGTAAGGAAGAATCGTCAGACATGCTTTTTTCGATAACGAGGGCATATTCGTCATTTACTTTTTCTGATGACTTCGGAGAGGAGTGTCTTTCAGGCTTTCTTTGAAAAAAAAAATGTCTAAGTATAGAATTTTTTCAGAGAACTTGAATGCCAGGTATTCTTCAACTCTACTCCCTCAACGTTACCCAACTTAAAGACCCCTGGGCGAACTTCATCAAGGACCAAATATGGTCCACTCCAATTTGCCCGAAGTACACCTTGTGATGGCCTTCTTTGTTCGAATTCGGTCTTCCGGAGAACAAGGTCTCCTTTTTTGATCTCCTTTTTCCTTACATGTAAATTGGCGGTGCGTGCTATCCGCTGCTGGAATGCCTTCCTCCTTAACTCGGCCATTTCGCGATGCTCTTCGAGGAGGTCCAATTTTGCTCTCAGTCCAAGCTCATTTCCTCTTTCATCGAACACCTGTACTCTTACCGAGGGCTGCGTGACTTCAATGGGGATAATGGCCTCAGTCCCGTATACGAGTGAGAAGGGAGTCTCTCCCGTGGCTCTTCGGGGAGTCGTTCGGTAGCTCCATAGCACACTTGGAAGCTCTCCTGGCCATTTTCCTTTTGCCTCCTTTAGCCGTTTCTTTAGACCATCTTTTATTGTTCTGTTAGATACCTCTACCTGCCCATTGCTCTGAGGGTGAGCTACTGGGGCAAAATGTATCTTGACGTCAAGGTCCTCCATGAATTCCTGGAACCCCTTGTCAGTGAACTGGGTCCCGTTATCGGCCACTATAACCCTCGGAATGCCAAATCGGCATATGATGTTCTTCCATACAAATCTTTGGGCGTCCTTCGCCGAGATCGATGCTAGTGGTTCTGCCTCTATCCACTTGGTGAAATAATCCACTGCAACGATGCAAAATTTTACTCCGCCGGGGGCGGTTGGGAGAGGTCCGATGAGATCAATGTCCCACACGGCAAAGGGGCAGGGGTAGTCTGCCGCATTTATTCTTTTCGAGGGTAGCTTTTGGATATTGGCGTGCCTTTGGCAGTTGTCGCATCTTCGGACGAATTGCCTTGCGTCCTTCCTTAGGGTAGGCCAGAAGTAACCTTGACGGAGTATTACTCTTGCGAGGGCGTCTGTCCCTATATGGGAGCCACACACTCCTTCATGTACTTCTTCAAGTACATTTCTGGCGTCATCCTCGCATATACATCTTTG
Organism: Aquilaria sinensis; assembly: GCA_005392925.1. Taxonomy (NCBI): domain Eukaryota; kingdom Viridiplantae; phylum Streptophyta; class Magnoliopsida; order Malvales; family Thymelaeaceae; genus Aquilaria; species Aquilaria sinensis. The sequence continues at coordinate 59,239 of SMDT01001900.1, forward strand.
CAGAGGAGTTGCATACCCTTGCCTGTACAGTTCTTCCCCAATGAGGAAATACCTCCCTGCACGCTTTCGGACCTTTGCGGCTTCTTTAGGATCCTCGGGAAGCTCTGAAGTTGCCAAATATTTCTTGAGGGAGCTTTGCCATCCCTCCCCCGAGGTTTTTATGCACATTAACTCCGTGCTGGGGTGTTCTAGCACTTCGGTGGGTTCTTTTGCTTTGGCCAAGGCATCTGCTATTGGAATTCTTAGCGCACTAAGATCCTTTTAAGGTAGGATTTGAGCTCATTGAGCTAACTCTAGCTTGAACAGCTATCTAAGGCAGCTAGAAGTAGCTTCCTTTAGCTCAAGTTAGCTTATGTCAGCTCACTGCAGCTATAAGTAGCTCAGAGTAGCTGGACTTCAGCTCAAGTCAGCTCACTTCAGCTATAAGTAGCTCAAAGTAGCTAGACTTCAGTTCAAGTTAGCTCAAGTCAGCTCAAGTCAGCTCAAGTCAGCTCACTTCAGCTTCTGGTAGCTAAGTGTAGCTGGACTTCAGTTCACTTCAGCTGAGAGCAGCTAACTCCAGCTCAAGGTCAGCTCTAGGAGCTGGACCTCAGTTCATGGTGCTTGGTTGGAGCTCAAAGGAGCTCAATGGTGCATAAGTAGCATAGTGAGCTAGCTTTGTGCCAGCTCACCTTGCTTTTAGCTCAAAACCACCAAGAGACACATCTTTTATGTAAAGGTATGTCTCTTCATCAAAAGAGATGACTATTGGCTAAAAGAACAAGTCCTTTCATCCAAAGGAAGTGTTCCTTGAGTGAATAGACATGTATATTCGCCCATGAGGTGGTTGGGGTGGTTATTGCACCAAGAATGATGTCTTTTGACATCAAGAGACATGTATATTCGCCCATAAGGTAGTTATGGGGTGGTTATAGGCCAAAGGAAGTGTTCCTTGGCTAAAAGACATGTATTTTCGCCCATAAGGTAGTTATGGGGTGGTTATAGGCCAAAGGAAGTGTTCTTTGGCTAAAAGACATGTATTTTCGCCACCATACATGACCCTTAGCCAAAGGAAGTGTTCTTTGGCTTAAAAGACACCTTTCTTGGTGTAAAGGTGTGCCTTTTGGTCATCTATAAATAGCCTTTAGTGGCTGGCCATTTTATGCACGAATTTGGCACTCCATTTGCTCCATTTTCTTGAGAGAAAATTTTTCTCCTCCTATTTCCTTTAGAGGCCGAAATATTAAACACTTTTTGAGAGCATTGTGGGTGGATTTACATAGAGATTGTTCATCTCTAATTCAAGCTTCAAGGTGCTCCTCTAAGATCAAGTCCTTCCTCAAGTTTTAACCAAAGATAACCAAGAAGAAAGGTGCACATTCTCTCTTGGTTTAGTAGCATGCTAGGTTTCATTTATTATTTACATGTATGTTCTTAGTAGCATGCTAGGATTTATTTGACACAACATGTATGTAAAATTGATATGTTATATAGCATGTTATATCAAATGCATGAATAATATGTTAAGAATTAGAATTATGCATGCCTATATCCATGTTGAACTCAAATGAACAAATATGCATGTGGCATATACATGAGTAGATAACATAAGAGTATGTTATCATGAGATCCTGAAATCTTCAATTGGTATCAGAGCCTAGGTCATGAATATGTATATGTTACATGTAGTGAGCATGATTTAGGATCATACATATGTGTATGATTTTGATAAAGGCTAATGAAGGATATGTGTATGAAGCAATGAAGGCATGTTTATGTATTTCTGATCGAATGCTATATGCATCTCTTTTGCCATATATGAGCATGTTAGAAGTTGTTTCATACGCATGTTGCTTTGTTGAGTCTTGTTGTGAAAATTGAACTAAAACATGTGAATTGCATCAATGTAGATGGCTTGTAAGAATATAGTTGCAGAATTAAACCGTGACCTCAAATTGGATGGTGAAAACTATTCAATTTGGCAACAGAAGGTCAAATTCATTTTAACTGAGCAAGATACTCTTGATGTGCTCACTCAAGAGATCATGCCTCCTGCTGAGGGACAGGATAGGACTGCCTATGAGGCATTCCTAAAGAAGAACTCTATGTGTAGAGTTACTCTCCTTTCCACTATGGTGGATGAGATTATGGTGGAATTCTCCATGCTTGAGGGGGCTAAGGCCATATGGGACTCAGTCAAGGCCAAGTATGGAGATGTTTCTGTAGAGAAACAACGCTCAATGATTCTCAGGTTTGAGAATTATGTGAAGCGTGCTGATCACTCTATGAGTGCTCACTTGCGTGAGATGTCACGCATGATCCACCAACTCAAGACAGCAGGGCATGTGCTCACTGATGAGCAACAAGTGCAAGCAATAATCCGTTCCCTGCCCGATGAGGAATGGCAGTTGATGAAGGTCAACTTACGCCATAACCCTCAAATAATGTCATTTGATGACATTGCTCGTCACCTCCTGCTTGAGGCTGAGGTGATGGCCCTTAAGGACCATTCTAAGGCATATGTTGCCTCATCCTCTATCCAGAAGGGATGGAAGAAGAGTGGTGGCAAAGGAGGGCCAGGAAAGGGCAAGGGAAAAGGTCCTGCTTCCAAGAAAAGTTTCAAGAAGAAGCGGGACATAAGCAAGCTGAAGTGCTTCAACTGTGGGTATAAAGGACACTTTGCAAAAGATTGCAAGGGTCCACCCAAGGTACATACATACCCTTCTACTTCCATTGTACATGTTGTGTCATGTACATTACTAACTGAGTGCAATTCTTTGTGGATTGTAGACTCGGGAGCAACAGACCACATAGCCCGGGACAAGTCCTGGTTCGTGGCCTACAGGAAGCTCTCAAAAGGAGCTAAGCACGTTTCAGTGGGGAATGATGCCAGGCTGGAAGTAGAAGGCATAGGAACATGTAGAATTCCTATAGATATTGGATATTTGTATCTAATAGATGTATTGTATGTACCAAACATTTGTAGAAATTTGATTTCTATAAGTTGTATGTTGAAGTACAATTATTGCTTTAATTTCTTTAATAATAATGTGTCTATTATTAAAGATAATCAGATAGTATGCACTTGCTCGGTTAATAATGGGCTTTATGAGTTGAAGCCAACTGACCATTCTGTTGCAAGTCCTAGTTGCTATGTGACAGAGGTCACAAATGAAATGAGATGGCATGAGAGGTTGGGTCATATTGGTCAAGATAGAATGGACAAGCTAGCCAAAAGTGGCTTGCTAGGTTCTTTGACCAAGGTAGTCCTTCCAAGTTGCCAATCATGCCTAGAGGGCAAAGCCACAAGAAAGCCTTTTGGCAAAGCAACTAGGAGAGGTGAGGCACTAAGTTTAGTTCACTCTGACCTATGTGGGCCCATGAGGGTTGAATCTAGAAATGGATTCAAGTACTTCTTCATTTTCACTGATGATTATACTTGATTCACCCACATCTACCTACTAAGAAACAAGGCAGAGGCCTTGGCATGCTTTGAGAAGTATGTACACTTGGTTGAGAACCAAGTAGGTAAGAAGGTTAAGTCCTTGAGGACAGATAGGGGTGGAGAGTATACATCAAATGCATTCAAGGCATTTTGTGACTTGAAGGGTATTGAAAGGGAGTTCACTCTTCCTTGGACACCCCAACAGAATGGAGTGTCTGAGAGGAAGAATAGAACTCTTATGGACATGGTACGTTCTATGATGGCAAAGGCCAATTTAGACATCACTTATTGGAGTGATGCACTGCTGTGTGCAGTTCATGTCCTTAATAGAGTACCCACCAAGAATGTGAACTCTTCTCCATATGAGTTATGGAAGAAGAAAACTCCTAACCTAAGCTATTTACGCCCTTGGGGTTGTTTAGCTTATGTTCACATAATGGACCACCTTTTGGGAAAGTTGGGTCCAAGAGGGAGGAGGTGTGCCTTCCTTGGTTATGCTGAACAATCTAGGGGTTATGTGTTCTTGGATATAAGTCACAAAACTGGGAACATCTTTGATGCAAGGAATGCTAACTTTGTGGAGGATGAGTTCCCCAAAGTTGGTGAGCGTGGTGACTTAACCTCATTAAGCCAGATCCTAGATGAGGATCAACCAAGTGTCATAAGGACACCTGGGACACATGCACCTACTCTAGAGGGAGTACCTCAACCACATGGAGCAATGGCTCCAGAAATGCCTGTTGTTGTGGACCAACATGAGCAAGACCTCCAAGAGGAAGGTTTTGTTCAAGAGGGAGTTGAGGATACTCAAGAGCAAAATGTTGAGCCTCAAGAGATGGAGCATGAGTTGCCTCCATCTCAGCCTACATTGAGAAGATCAATGAGGAAATTTGGACCACCTAAAGAATGGTGGATCTTGGATAGTGAGGCAAATTTGGTTGCATCTGAGATAGATGAGCCAAGTAACATTAAGGAGGCTCTTGAGGGTGCACAGAGGGAAGAGTGGCTAAATGCAATGAAGGATGAGTTGCATTCAATGCATCTCAATGGGGTTTGGGAGCTAAGTGATCTTCCTCCAGGCCGTAAGGCAATTGGGAACAAGTGGGTTCTCAAGATCAAGGTGAACTCTGATAGAAGTATCGAAAGATACAAGGCCCGTTTGGTGGCCAAGGGTTTTACACAGAAGGAGGGTGTTGATTTCAAAGACACCTTCTCTCCTGTTGTGAAATTCACTTCCATCAGGATATTACTTGCCATCGTGGCAAATCTAGACCTAGAGTTACATCAGATGGATGTAAAGACCGCCTTTCTCAATGGTGATTTGAGTGAGGAGATATATATGAGACAACCTGAGGGGTTTGTCCAAAAGGGTCAAGAGGACAAGGTATGTAGACTGAAGAAGTCTATCTATGGTCTTAAGCAAGCTTCAAGACAGTGGTACTTGAAGTTTCACCATGCAATCACAAGCTATGGCTTTGTGATGATGCATGAAGACCATTGTGTATACTTGTACTCTTCTGGGTCTAGTTTTGCAGTATTGACTCTATATGTAGATGATATACTGATTGCAAGTAATGGGCTTGCATTGTTAAGTACCATCAAGGGATGGTTGTCTTCCACCTTTGACATGAAGGACATGGGAGAGGCTGCCTTTATCCTAGGGGTTAAAATCCTGAGGGATAGAAAGGCAAGGCTGTTGGCCCTTTCTCAAGAACCTTATATTGATAAGATTCTTGCAAGGTTCAACTTAACAAACGCAAAGCCCATGAGTACACCTCTTGCATATGGTTGCAAGATTGGAGAGGACTTGTGTCCTAAGACTCCAAAGGAGAAGGAAGAGATGGCTCAGGTCCCCTACCTAAGTGCCATTGGTAGCTTGATGTATGCCATGTTATGTACAAGGCCAGACATCAGCCAAGCGGTTGGACTTCTAGCAAGATATTCTTCCAACCCTGGTCTGGAGCATTGGAAGAGTGTCAAGAGGATCCTAAGGTACCTCAAGGGTACTGAGGATTATTGGCTTTGTTACCAAGGTAAAGACCTTGGTTTACGTGGCTATTCCGATGCTGATTGGGGAGGAGATAGAGACTCCAGCAAGTCTACATCTGGTTATCTTTTCATGCTAAATGGTTGGCCTACTACTTGGTGTAATAAGAAACAAACTTGCACAGCATTGTCCATAATGGAGGCTGAATTTATTTCATGTGCCTCAGCTATACAAGAAGTCCTTTGGCTAGGTTATCTCGTTAAGAATTTGGAGTCCAGGGTTTCTATTGAGAAACCTATTACTATCTACAGTGATAGTATGGCAGCCATGACTTATACCAAGGATCCCAAATACCATGGAAAAACCAAGCACATTAGCATGAAATATAACTTTGCGCGGGATGCAATTGAAGAGGGTGAAGTCAGGATCGAGTACATTTCTATAGACCTGATGGTGGCAAATCCTCTCACTAAGCCATTGCCACCACTTGTATTTGCTCGACATGTTAGAGCAATGGGTCTTAGAAGAATGTGAATGTTGGATGTACTTCACCTCTTTGGTGTCACACATGTTATGTATTTCTTTGAAATAATACAGATTATTTTATGAAATACTCAGTTCAATTTTATGAATCACAACAAACAAATGAACATGTCAAACATAGGCAGAGGATGACTTTCTCACACAAGTCATCCGCCCTTGATCTTTGTGTAAGATTAAGGATGAGACTGGCTAAAGACTTAAATGAAACTTAAGTGAAAGATACATTTAAGTGGGAGTCATGCTCCAACACATGACACTTTAGCTTTTATGGTCGCCTTGATTATGAGTAATCAAGATTCAATGCTTTGGTGCATTCAGTTTGTATGACCATTCATACATCCTAGCCTATGTTAGATGTAAGCTGAGGCTTACATGGAGAAATTTCATGGTTATTGACATGTCCTCCTTTTATATGTTAAGAGGAGTACA